>OX451387.1:21973162-22121493 GCA_949629135.1 Eremobia ochroleuca
AACGATCTCTACGTCGGAAGCGCACGCGTCGATTTAACACGTGTTTCAAACTAAATCTAGATAATTTAGTTGAAATCGACTCAATTGTGTACAAACGCAGTAAAGGTTCGGACACAACTACCAAGGGTTCAGGAAACCGCTGATGCTATAAGAATAGAAATTCAATTAATAGAAACTCAAGGCTCTTTTTTTCAATCGGGATGGGGAGACTAGTTGTTTTTCTTTTGTTTTGTGAGAGATACATATTATTACATTTTGGTTAGTAAAAACTATACAAACATGCGCAGTTAATACGTGTATCTTCAAAAATGGGCTCAATTATTTTAAGCTGCCACTGTGGTTTACCAAATACATAACCCACCAAGTCCTACAAAAAGTGTAAAATGTGCTGCGCCGTGCGCGTATGTACTGTATACTTCTAAATTTTGAGTTTGATAAAAATAAATTAATACAGAGTGCTCATCTGTGAACATGAATGACAGCATCCTCATAAATCACATACAGGATACACAAAAAGTTAATAGTAAAAAACTCAAAGTACCTAAGTGTTTTAATGTGAAAATTAACAATGTGGGAAATACAAATCAACTTTTTAACGAGAATGTAATGCCAAACTTGACAAATACTCAATGAGTGAACAATCAACTACGTATCTAAATAAATACGAAGTCAAACACATTATTTTAGCCCTCATAATCTTAACCACATATTTGTCTCATTATGAAAGAAAAAGCCATTCAGTCGACAATATTTACGAAAAAGCTTTGGACGCTATCCAAATTGCCCAAACTTACGTGATGAATGTACTACACCGCCTCTTAATCCCAGTTTACATCTAACTGTTAATTAAATAAATCGCTCCGTATCGTTGTCGTCAAATAATTGTATGTCTTATGACTCAATTTTATTAGTAACAAGAAACTACAAAAGTTATTTATGGGCCTAACACAGAGCCCTGCGGTATCCCAATTGTTTTCGTTTCCAAAATGGTTCGATTGAACTCTCATGTAAAGTGCAATTTGTTTTTTAAAGCAACAAACCCAATGAGCAACACTTTACCAAGCATTGTTCCGTTTTAAGGAGGTTGTCAAATAAATACAGGTGTCGGCCTTGTCAAACGCTGCCCACAAGTCGGCAACCGGAGATTGATGTCTGAACAACTGCTGCCGTCAGCTTAGAGATCTTTGTCTGTCTGTATGATTGTGTGAATCACGTATATATTTGGAACTCGGTCAAACGTCTGTTGACTTGTATCATACACTTTTCATTGTTAATGGATATTGTGTTTATTTTTAATATCTCGTTAGCGAGCGGTGTGTTCTATTATCGCTTGTATATTTTTTTATGTTTGGCTTGAGCTGATTTTATTGCTCAATGGTAAAATGTTTGTTAGATTATGTCTTGGGGCATTTTATTTATATTTTGAACATTTGTTTATGAATGTTCCATTGATGCCGTTTTAGATCGATTCTATTTGAGTTATTTCGTTCCCTCTTTAATTGATATGAATAATGTTATTGTCTGGTATTAATATTGTGGAAAATACTCTATTCGTGTGTTTTTTTATGAATGTGAGTTATACCTTCTGTTGGCGATCCTGTTCACTCGAAGTAGTTCTTGGCGGCCAGCTACTTCTTGGCGACAACCGGTCGTCTTGCCCATGGGGTGCGCGGGAAGCAGTGCTGCTCTGCGCCTGTGGCAATTCCGTTTATGTAGCCTACCGTGCGATGACTCATGAGTGTTCAATAAAGTGAAATAATGACTGTCTGTTGAACTAGACTATTCCTTTCGTCCCGAAGGAAGTGCACTAAATAAATATGAACTACAACTTTAGCAGTAAATCTGTGCTTCTACCTCATTTCTCACTTATTTATATTTGTGTTAGGATAGAACAGACTGGTACCTTCTATTAGCAATCCTGTGTGCGCGCACTCCTGGGTCGGGCCGGCCGCCAGACGTCTTGCCCATCGGTCGCGCGGGGGGCCGCCGTACTCAGCGCGAGCTCTGTGCCCGCGCCATCCTCGCACCTACCACTGTTGGCAAAGAAGTGACTGTTAGGTAATACATCAGAGAACTACAAGCTCTTATTGTGGTGAGAATTTGGCCCATGAATCAGATAGCCCGTCCAAAAGGGACCATCAATGGGTCGTCAAATCAGAAGAGTTAGTGGTTAAGCAATTTTAATGAAATTGTTCACGTATAGATCCAGGAAAAACCGCTTCCCAGTTTTCGAGCTATACTATGATTAAATACGAAAATCAGTAGGTTAGATAAGGCATCGTCGTCACCATACCACAAATACAAGAACGGAACAAACATAATAATATGACGATGATGACTACCATCTAAATAACTGCATCACTGCATCACTAAGGGCAATAGTATGTCTTAGCTCGAATTTCTATTTGTACATAGCCTTTTTAAGTTTTAGTTAGTGTGAAGCCCTGAGCTGTCATGTACTGCGATCTATTCTGTGAAAATCTCTTGGAAGGACAGCTCACTTAATCTGCGTGTTCACGGTGAGTTTTTGTTTTTTTTATTGTCTTGGATGTGCCCTGGTGGCTGGGCTGGTATGTCATGCTCACTGAAATGTCTCGCTGATGGAGGTGCGTGTGTTAGATCATTTAGCTCCCTTCAAAATGGTTAAGCTGAATGGCGCTGATGCACGCGTCATGCTCGGGAACGGGCGCGGTCAGTTGGGACTTGGGACTGGTCATCTCTTAGCTGCCACGGCTTATTGTTATTATTTTATTAACACTGTTTTATTAGTTTCACCTGTATGTTTTTTTGTTTGTTTGTATTTAACTGACTTGTTTGGGCTCGATTTTGCCCCACTTTAAGCGATCAGATTGACTTTAAACGTTGTAGACTTATCAACGACCGACAACAATACAATATTTTTTTTTAAAAGTTGAAAAAAAATACAGTTAATGCTTAGAGTTTAGTTCACGGAATAGCACTAGGTACTTACTTTTGGAGTGACAGCTCACTTCATCTAAAATTTCACGCTGAGATTTTTACACAATAGAACGTCTGTTCTCGTTCTCGCTTGTTCGTGAGAGAATAGGTACTCGTATTTAGACTAATAAACGCAGCACAACACGTGCAAAATTGATATCTCGGACCAAATTCCTTTCTCCAAAATACCACGAAAACAATTTGCAAAATCTATTAAAATTCCTTCTGTCCTGTCAGTCCACATTAGTCCGTCCATCAAGTATTAATATTTAGTCTTTATGCTCCGATTACCCAGTACATGTGACGTCCATTTAGCGACAGGGTACTGTGTTATAGATGTATTCTATTTCCCGAGATAAATGTACTCTCGTTTACTGTTCACGACTCCATTTGGCGTCATAAAATAGTTTTGTAACTGTCTCGTCGTTCGCAGATTCATGCATGGCTCGAGGCGATATATTTTTATAGGTCTTTAACTACAACGTATTAGGCAGGACTGCCCCGTTGGTCTCGTGGTAGCAAGCGCGACTGCTGAACGTGGGGCCCTGGGTACGAATACGATTCCCGGATCGAGCAAAGTGTTCTTGGGCTTTTTCATTAAGTATTTCTTAGTAGCAGCCCGGAGTTTGGATGTCGGTGGTGTGATACCCCCGTGCCTCTGAAAGCACGTCAAGCCGTTGGTCCTGCGCCTGATCTCTCTCCGGCCAAATTCAGTCTGGAGGACTTCAGCATGTTTATAAAAATAGGACGCACCTGATGTTTGGCACAAAGACCTGCCTCAAAACAATTAGACCTATCGGTAGGCCCAAATACGTTCTTCTTCTACGAAGAAATCAATCGCGCGACCAACTACCAAACCACCCATCATATTGATTCAAAACAAAAAACAAGCCCGTTCACAAATATGAATTATCAACTAAACCTAAAATCGCTAATATAATAAAAACTTTCTTACTAGTAGATAAAAAAACTCGTATCTTTGTCATCTATTGCCACAAGCATAGAGTTCTCAAAAGCCCTATGCTCATAAAATCCATCAAACTTTCACGACAATGTACGAAACATTGCTTGTTATTGCTCATCGGAAAGAAGCGGGCGTTTCTATTGTAACCACACCTAAGAGCATCGGATCGCATCGTATAAATATCGAGAAGCCATTTAAATAATTGATATCGCCGTTATGTCGATATGTACGGTGCAATATACGTCGCGAATTTCTTTACCGATGCATATTGATTGGCAAATATCATTTCTAAGGTTAGAATATGTTGATGGGCTTAGCGGAATGGTGTTGTGAATCACTGTGCTGAATTTATCTTGCTATTTATCTTGGTTTCAGAGATGCTGGCGATTTAAGGTCTCAAAATCAAATGGCTGTTCACCGTAATACTAATATTAAACGGAAAATTTGCTTGTGTATGTCTAAACGTTAATTTTCCGGCTACACCGACGGCTACAATACGACCTCCATTATAATATATTTTTAATCATTTTTTTTTAAACTTTGATCCCATGAGCTACGGCTCTATTTTGTAAAAATCTCACAGTGAAAACTTCGGCAAAGTGAGCTGATAATAGTGTCAATACCTAGCACTAACATCTCACTTAAAGCTCACTAAGTTTTCACAGTGTGATTTTTACAGAATAGACTTATATTATGTCGGAAATCCTGCAGCACAAATACAACTCAAAATTTTACTTATCTGAGATGCGGAACCTAGGACCACAAAATCTATTCGTTATCTATAAAGTAGTTCGAGGTGACTTAGAGGTATTTTATCACATAGTAATTTATGTTTGATTGCTTGTGTTTCCATCTTTAAAGGAAGTCATGGCCACTTTAAACGTGATATATCGTGCTTAAACCATTTGATGGACCGTAAATACTGATTTATTGGAGAGTAGTAATCGAATGACCTTTCCTTTAGCTTGTGCAATTGAACAGGAATAGGTAGGAATGTCAGTAAGTAAGCTAGATAAAACCGCCAAAAACAGAGCTCACAAAGGAAACAGTAAAAGGTCTGCAGTAGCAAAATTATTTAGTAAAATCTCTCATAGAAAGAAAGAAAGATAGAATAGAGATTATTTGGAGACAGTTCGTGAAACACAAAACACAAAATTAACGAAATAAAAATAATGTTTCAAACAACAATAGTCTGTTCCTCACGGCTGCACCAAAACGGTTCATTTCAGCATTCATGCCAGACAGATGCTGTCTGACGCTGGTTTTCTAATGAACCTTTAGGGACAAGTGACGGGGAGTACACAAAGTTTCAACATACCTAATACATTCCTGCTTTTTAAGGTTCCGTAGTCAACAAGGAACCCTTATAGTTTCGCCATGTCCGTCGGTCCGTCCGTCCGTCCGCAGCTTAGCTCAGAAACTCTTAGTACTAGAAAGCTATAATTTGGCATCTCGTGTACATATTAATCACGCCAAAAAAATGGTTAAATAAAATCATGAAAAAAAAATGTATGGTACCTCTACACGTAAAGTGGTGATGTTTTTTTTCTCGTCTTCCCCATGGTGTGAGGTATCGTTGAATAGCTCCTTCAAATGTATTGCGGGTTTGTGAAAACAATTTTTCGATTCCGGGATCCTTTTGTGAAATATTAAGCTTTAAAGTGCTAATTTTTTTAGTCAAGTGTCGTGTCCCCGAGCTAAATGTTCTTTTTTGGGTGTGTGGAAAAATTCACGGTAAGTAGTAGTATTAATAACAAAGTTAAAAGGAAAAGTATCACAGCTAAGTAGGCGATACAAGTTTACGAGTAATGAATAATAGTCGACCAACTTACCAACTTACATTTGCAGTTGCAATGTATGGGAGAACATGATTTTCAACTACAATGTTAAGTTTGTTCGTGGGATAAATTCATTGTAACTACGGAAACCTTTATTGTGCGTAGTCCGACCCGCACTTGGCCGGTATTTATACTTATAAATTAGTAGAAATAGTATTCAAATGCACATCATTACAAAAACAAACAAAAAAACTAAAACAACAAAGTCTCATCAACACCTGCTTTTCGCGATAATCTAGATTGATCCGTGCACGGTGCACTCAAAGCGCATCAGGCCATAGGCTAAGAAAAAGAACCCCTTTGCCTCCACCAAGCTCATCATAACACGCCAGTTTTCCCCGGTGGGTTAGACAGAGCTTACCTATTGTAGGTACACCCACATTGCGCCAGTTATGGATCAATCTACCATAGGGGGCGGGTCTATTTCTATAAATAGGGCACAATCCAGACTCCGGACTACTACTGAGAAATTTCTGCTGGAAAACAATGCTGAATAACTAAAATTAAGTAAAAGATATCTCACAGAAATACAACTACACTTTCAAAAAATTGAACGTCATATAGTTAGTTTCAATAAATCTCTGAGCAAATTAATTGATAAAGATCTTTCATTTTCACGTGTCCGCTTTCCGCTCCCCGCTCGCTTCCGCCTCGGTCCACACCCGAAAGTAGTGCTGTGAAAAGTGCGCGGAAATCGAATGGGATCCCATTCCCACGCGATCCCGCTGCGGATAAATTTCCAGGACGCGGGAAAACGCTGAAATTTCACGTTTCACTTATCGCCATGTGTAATATTAAAGTTTTGTCTAGAATTTCTCAATTTTCTGATGTGTAACGTTGATCGCGTAAAATTTTATCTTTCCGTTTTACGAGCTGCGTCGATGTCACAGTTATTGGGTTTTTTTTTTTGGATTCTGAGTGCTTGTAGTGGGTTATAGTTTTTCGAGTTGTGTTGTAAAATGGCTTTACGAATTTGAGCATCTGTCTAGCTGTCCTGTTTGGGAAATGCTGCATCGTTTGGGAGGACACAGATGTTGGTGTTAAAATTAGGGGTGTCTAAGTTTGATAGTTATATTATTTCTCCGCAAACATACGAATATAGGTTGCAAATGTACCATCAGATTGAAACATATTTTATGCATGTTTTAGAGAAGACCTATTGGTTGATATCTACAAGAGCCTTTTGTTGTGCTTTGTTGTGGTTACATTAAAGTAAAAATATAAATAAAAAATAATAATATCGACGACAAGATGACATTGTTGATATCAAAATTAAAAGTCATTTATTCAAACTAGGCTGAGAATCAGCACTTTTCGAACGTCAAAATTACAAAAGACAGTCCCCCAAAACGGCTTCTCTTCACCATCTCCTAGTGCTTTCGCTGGGGAGCAGAAGTGACGCAACGCAACAAACTCCCCAGCAGCACAGCTGTCTGTGCAGTTAGAAAATACTTGATTGTATACAATACTAGGTATGCAAAGAAAACATTACAAGACACAGAATATTAAATGAAATTACTTGTCATATGTCAGCTAGCCACGCCAATATACCAACAAATACAATTAAAAATATACGTACTCATTGCGGGCGAAACCTGTATGAGGCTGTCACAGGAGCGTGGGAACTGGCACAAGAAGGAGAGGGTCGCAGCCGCCGGATGTGGATGATGATAATGAAAAATTGAATTAACCTCTCAAACGTCGAATGCACACCGGAATATACCGAAACAAAATGGAGAGTGAAATTCGGAATATACCGAAACAAAATGGAGAGACGAAAGAAACTTTGTGTAAAGAAATTATACAACTAGGTAAAGCGATTAATATCGATATCAACGGGTCGAGCATAAAAGATATCTATCGCTTAAAGTCAAAAGATGACTCAAACCCGGTAGTCGTGGATCTAACCACCGTAATATTGAAAGACAAGTTTCTTAAAGCCGTCAAGAGTTTCAATAAACCGAAAACTAAAGGTAATAAACTAAATTCTACTCACTTGAACCCCAAGTACGTGGCTAAACCTTTATATGTAGCAGAAACTCTCACCTACAAAACTCAAAAACTTTACTTCCTGGCGAGACAATTCAAGAATAGCCACGGCTTCAATTTCTGTTGGACAACAAATGGAATTGTGTACCTTAAAAAAAACGAAGACTCCCCACATATTCGTATCAACGACGCGGCGGACTTGGATAAGATACGAAACACAATAATATGACTATTATTTGTTACGATTTGTCTCTTCAAATGGTTTGAAATTTTTTTAATGCATGCTTTCCTTTATATTTTTAATCTAAGATATTTTTTTCCTGCCTTTTGTAATAAACATTTTAGAACACATTTACTTTATGCACGAAACTTACTAACACAACTCTCATATCATACATTTAGTTGTAGTTTAAAAATAACTCAAACACATATATTACAAAAGATATTACAAACCAACATACACACAAACATACATATAAACTTACTATACAAACGCTTCCTTACCTTCCACATTTTAAAAAAAACTTACTCCACTACACTTATAAATGCTTTCTTTATTAACGTTCATTCCTCGATAAAAAATCATTATAAAATTATATTTTTTACTACAATTTAGTGATATAATCGACCTCACAGCTAACATTGATAGCTTATCTGTATCCCATTCGCAGACTGCTGAAATAGAAGAATGTCACACTATCATCACTAGTACTTCCAATAAAATACTTATATTAACGCAGAACATTCGCAGTATAAACTGCAATATGTCCGGCTTTGAGATCTTATTAAGTAGATTAAAACTAGAATGTGACATTCTAATACTGACAGAGTGTTGGCTCTCTTGTGCATCGGTAATCCCAAAACTAGACGGATATTGTCATGTAGCAACTAAAAAGAACAACAAACAAAATGATGGTGTAGTTATTTATTATAAAGATAATCTTAGTGTCCGCATAGAGGAGCCTGACTTTCAGGACTGTAATTGTCTGGTGGCTATTGTAGAAGAGCAAGTTGCTATTATAGGTTTATACAGATCGCCATCATATATCAACATAGATCCATTCCTCACTTCCCTAGACAAAATACTTCAACTAGTATCGATCTATAAACATATTGTGTTAATGGGAGACATAAACATACCCATAAATCTAAACAAAATAGACATACACGGGGAACGGTATTTAACTTTAGTTGCTACACATGGCTTACTTCCAGCCCATAGCCTAGTAACTCGTAGTGACAGTGAAACTTGCTTGGATCACGCCTTGATAAAAACTTTAAGTACTGCCACTACAATAGTACCACTTTCAACGTTAACTGACCATTATCCGGTTTTACTATGCCTACAGCTAAAAAAAACCTGGCATTATACAATTACAACTACAACTAAAATTGACAATGAGGGAATAGTACAAGACCTATTACAACTTGATCTTGATCCAATTTATCAGTCGGCAGATCCAAACCTCACATTAAATTATTTGACACAGTCCCTTCAAAATATTATTGAAAAAAACACACAAACAAAAACCTTACCAAGACGGTCAAAAATCATAAAGCCTTGGGTAACTCCGGGTTTACTGAGGTGCATGCGAAACAGGGACAAGTTACATAGAAAAGCTAAGCTATCACCTAAAAATGAAAATTTTCAAATAACTTACAGACGTTACAGGAATTTTTGTAACGCGCTGTTACGAAAAATAAAGAGAGCATATGAAAAAAACCTAATACAAAGTGCACAAAAAGACAGTAAAAAGTTATGGAAAGCTATTCGAAACATCGCTAACACAACAAAACCAATGCAACTCACAAAAGAACTCCTAACATTCTCTACTTCTCCAGAGCAATCTCTGAATAAAATAAACACTTATTTCATTAATGTTGGAGCCTCACTGGCTGATAAAATCTATCAAAATACAAGCACACCAGATGCACATTCTCAATATCTTACAGACGAGTGTAACCAGCAGAATAATTCATTTGTTTTGATGGACACTGATGAGCTAGAAGTTGACCAAATTATAAATGGTCTAAAAACGGATTGTGCATCGGGTTGTGATAAGATTAGTGGTAAATTTCTAAAATTGCATAAAAATATTCTTGTACCACCTATTACAAAAATTATCAATGATAGCTTACAGTCGGGCTTATTCCCTGATTCCCTGAAAAGGTCGGAAGTGTGCCCAATTTATAAGAGCGGGGGCAGAAACCAGATCAATAATTATAGGCCAATATCCATACTACCGGCGATATCGAAAATATTGGAAAAAATCATGAACACTCGCTTGGTAAAATATTTAGAAAAAAATAATATACTGTCTGAAAATCAGTATGGATTTCGGCATGGTAAGTCCACAGAACAAGCAGTGAACAAACTCACTGGGTTTGTTAGCACAAATTTGGATAAAGGAAAAAAATGTATTTCAATATTTCTCGATCTCGCCAAGGCATTCGATACGATTTCTGTTTCCCTCTTATTGGCTAAACTTGAGAAGATAGGAATCAGGGGTACCCAGCTAGAACTCTTTAAAAGTTACTTGTCTGGGCGTAATCAGTGTGTCCGTGTGGGTGAATACAAGAGTACCTACCTTCCAGTTACACATGGCGTACCTCAGGGCAGCATCTTAGGACCCTCCTTATTTCTTGTGTATATTAACGAACTCACGAGTCTTAAACTCACCCAAGGCGAAATCATCTCCTTCGCAGACGACACTGCTTTAGTTTTTGCCGCCAATACTTGGGATGAGGCATTTGAGGCTGCCCAGCAGGGCTATAATATCGCTAGAAGCTGGCTTCAGGCAAACATTCTAACTTTAAATGTGGAAAAAACCAAGTATATTTCGTTCAGTATCAAAAATTATTCAAGTCTAAGTAGCAGGCACAAAATTATTTCTCACGAGTGTAACCTAAAAGCCAACTGTGCGTGTTCTTCACTGGAGCGTGTCCACACCATCAAGTACTTAGGTGTTACTATAGATAGAAATCTAAACTTCAAAGAACATATCAAGCTGCTTGGTGCACGAGTACGCAAACTCATATATGTTTTTAAAAAGTTGCGACACGCTGCTGAGCCTTATCTCCTAAAACAAATTTATTATGCCCTAGGTCAGTCTTTACTAAATTATTGCATCTCATCCTGGGGGGGTACTTTTAAAACCACTATGAAGTCCATTGAAATCACTCAGCGCGCAATTCTAAAGGTGTGTATTTTTAAACCTATCCTTTTTCCCACTGTCTCTCTATATCAGATTTGTAGGGTTCTGACCGTAAGACAACTTTTCATCCTCAACATTATCCTTAAACAACATACAAAACTACCTTATGACCCACTCGCGCAAAATCGAAGAAATAAAAAATTATGTATGGAACGGATCACTTGTAAAACCAAATTTAGTGAAAGATTTATTGAATTTCTTGGTCCGTTCCTTTATAGCAAAATCAATAAAGAATTAAATATTAACCCGCTTACTAAATCTAAGTGTAAACAAAAAGTAAGTGAATATTTGCAAAAACTAAATTATGAAGAAACGGAGTTACTACTAAGCGTTGTACAGTAATTAGAATGTTAAAATAATCTTAGATAATAATAACCATGATCATGCACTTCAATCAGACACACATACACGCATTCACCCGCCCATACCCACATACACCTACACACACACACCCACATCAATCAAACTCTACATTTCACCTACTGGTTCACACACACTCACACACTCCTCACTCACGTATAGACCATTTGCTTATTATATTATGAGTAATTTAAATTTTTATACAATGTAGCATTTAAGTTAGTTTTAAGTCATTCAAAATTTAATTAATAGTACAACCAACCATACTTTTCCTTGGCATTTTATTGTTGCAATATCGAGGGAAAAGGCGCTGGAAACCGAAATACAGGCATTGCCTAGTTCGGTTGCAGTGGCTACATCCACCTATTAGAAATGAATACTGCCAAAATATTTTTCTGTAACCTATTATTAAGTTTTTTGAGAAATAAAATTTATTTATTATTATTATTATTACACCATGTGTACAGATAACAATCAAATGTCTATTGTGCCTGCTAATTGGCGCGCGACGGATTAAAAGTGAAGCCCATTGATATTAAAGATAGTAGTTATGTATACAAGCAACACACAAAATCCCAATTAACTACTATAATAGGTTTTACCCAAAACCTACATTTTCCATACAGTAGTAATATTCATCCATCAAAATGTGACCTTAGTGCGAGACAACTAGCAATATTCTCGCATACAATATAACAGATTTCCATAAATCCACGTACGTACTAGTGGCGTATTGTAAATGCAATAAATCCCGAGTTTTACGGTGGCAGTAAAAGTATTGCGACACGCGCCGATATTTACCGATACGCCGACAGGACGACACTACGCCACTACGCCGAGTATTTCATCCATGCAATCTTGTTGGTGATGGCTTTAGATTGCTTTAGGTATCTTGATTGAAACTTGGTATTTTTGGGTTGAGAGATTGCGAATATGTTATGAAATTGACACAATAGATACAACATTATGATATTTAAATGTAGGATGTATTTGTTGTGACTTTCTACATCCGTCAGAAAATAGAGTTTGACAGCTAGGGACATCAACGCGCTACCGGTTACCATGAATTTAGTAAGTGATTATGAACTATAAATGTTTTAATTCGAAGGTTCCATACGTGCAGTTACTGAAGCGATACGACGTTCTGAGTTTGCAATCCAGCAGATTGCTTCTGGGTGCAATGACATTACATGGCTTATGTAACAATAAATTCGACTGTATTGAACTCGCTAATCAGTTATGTTATAGAGTACCCAGAACTGTTGTTCAACGGGGGGTGCGCGTACCCCGACTGTTCCATACAGACTCGTGCAAAACGAACGCTGGAGTGCGTGCACCTCTCCGTCGCCTTGTTGAGACATACAACTCTCACTTTATGGAGCTTGACATATTTTCTCTATCTAACCAGATGTTTAAAAAAAAAGCGATGGACATTTTGTCAAAGCAGCAGTAAAGAGAAGTTGATAGTTTGATTGAATTGAATTATTGTGTATTTTATTTATTTATTTTAAATTATATTTGAATTATATTATTTTGAATTTAATTGAATGGAATTATATTTTACTAAATTGAGATTGAATACATAACGAAATCATAAGTAATTATTGAATTAAATGGAAACAAGTTAATTTGAACATTAAACACAGCTGTCACAGAAAGCTCTGTATTCTGTAAGATCTACCTAGTCTGTAATTCTTTTGTTAAGATGTGGATATTGGTGTGGGTTACATGTTTGTTAACTTTAGCTTTTAAGGATTTTTTTCTATTTTCTATAGCATGTAACTGTTTAATGTCCCTAATAAATAAAATAAAATAAACCCTGCGTTGAAATTTTTCGTCGCTCATAAAAATAAGCTAGTTGTTCCATACATTTTGACCGCGTAGGTATTGCACTTTACTATGTACAACAGGTTAAGTTTAAAGATTATTTTTTAGAAAATAATTGATTAATATTTTTGATTTAAGAGATGGCGGGATGAGCTGGACTCCTTCTTTAAGGATTGGCCCACAATCGCAGTAGACCGGGAAAAGTGGAAAGAGAAAAGGGAGGCCTTTGCCCTGCAATGGGACAACACTGTCTTATAATAATAATAATAAAATTGATTCAGTAATTTTTGTCATAATATTTTAAAAATAATACGACAAAGAGTCAGTTATGCATTCTAGACTGATGTCAGTTAGACGAGAAAAAGTAAAACGTGAATTTTAGTGAACAGTATTATTTTGGTTTCAGAATGTTTTGGTTTATTTACTGAAAAACCATTTATCTTAAATTGGTATTGCGCGCGCTATCAAGAATGGCCGGTTTTAAAAACAATTTACTTTCTTCGTCGTTGCAATTTTATATTTTCAATTCGAAATGCAAAACAGAATTTTGTGGAAAAGCGCGAGATTTTCATAAATACTTTTTGTTATTGAAGTTTTATCTAAATGTTAACCAAGTCCGAGTGAAAATAAAGATTACTCTACTCTACTCTATTGCTTGTTACCTTTAGCATAATACCAGTGTAAACAATTGTTGGTGAACCAATAAATAAATAAATAAATTATGGTGTTTGTACAATTTTAATAAAACACATGTGGGTAAAGTTTATTCATTTATTTATCTACTTAAATCAATCGTTACAGGATAACCCCAATGATAAATGCACTTATACTAACTTAATATATACTAACATCTATAACAATGCATTCCTTGTGAATCCACTCAGAATCAGAATCCATAATTCTTCAGAATTGAAGATTCACTCAGAGAACAACTGAATAAGTTCATAAATTGATTGAACCTATTTAAACTTTTTGATATTCTCAAATGAGGAGATGGATTGAGGAAGACAGTTCTCCTTTCTCCTTTAGAATTGATGGATGAAATATTTAGTGGAAGGCTGCCTAATTATTGCTTCAATTCAATTTAATTGTTATACAAACGAGAAAACAAGAACTTAGTCAGAGCTCCAATTCAAATTGAACGCATGTCATAATGCAAACGCAAGTCACTTAACGCGTCGTACAATTTTATTGACAATCACGTTTTACGAGATCTGCACCAACCAGCCACCGTAGCGTTACACTCGACTACGTGCCTCCGAGCTCCGCCATTTTGGACTCACCGCCACTAACGTCTGTCCCTAGTGAATAAAAAAACACAGCGTTCGTTAGATATTCTCTGTGAAAGTAATTTTTACTGAAAAATAAAATGAATATCGGCAGTTAAAGTGAATGTTGCAGTGCGGAATGGCCGCGTTGTTCGCAGTGGTCCTTGCATTCGCCGCGGTTACTGCTGACACCAACACCGAGGTAATCGTAATTGTTTTGTTGCACGCTCTGAATTACAAAACAGCTCCGGAAATTTGGCAACAATGCATGTTCTGATAACGGACGCATAGAGATGTAAATGCCGCCAAGATAAAAAAACTATGCGATTTTATTTCGAAGTACCTTTTTGTAAAGTTTTATGAGATCTAAATTGTACGGTTTTGCATTGTAGAGTGTTCTTAAAAACATTTATTTATTTTAATCGCTCCGGAATACATTTTCCTTTGTTCAGTTCAGATACGGTTTCCGAACAAAAGGGACATTTTTGTTTCTGTATCTGCTAAATAAGGCTTTTAAAGTAAAATTATGTTTTATGGAATGTTCACTGAGTGTCCTTTAGAAAAAACTGCACGAAATGAATAAAATTGTGCCGTATAATTTACATTTTTATTACGTGCAATTTTTACGCTGTTTTTTATTTGAACAGCAAGAACTAATCCTGCATAGCTCGTGGCATCCCTTATCATTTCAAATTCTTTCACACGCCACTAACATTATCCCACCTAATTATCTTTCTAAGATGTCCATGTTCATAATTCCACAGGCTGAGTTCCAAGAGAACCGGCGCCTCTCGAAGGCCATCGTGGAAGCTCTGCAAGACTCCAAATTCGAGGATGAACTGCTCTTCGACCTCAAAAAGGAGAACCAGGTGTACCTCAACCGGACCATGTCGCTTGTCATCAAGTATATTGTTAAACGGTAATGTGATGGGTTCATCTTGTAGTAGCTTTTGTCCGCGACTTCGCCCAGGTCTGAAATTATCTCACGCGAGCGTACTACCGGGATAAAAAGTACCTTATGTCCTACACTAAATTACCATCCCTTCTATTTCATTGTCGTCCGTTAATGTCATCCGTCAGTCAGGATGACACCTAAAAATTTTTGAATAATTCATTGACTTTCAAAAACTCGCAAAGAATATGCGCAATATGGAAGGAGTGATAGGGCTATGGAGAAATATCTTGACGATGTGTGAGCGTGCGCGACTCATCGCCGCCCGTTCGATGTCCACCGCGCACGGGATGGATAGAAACCAGCACATGAAGTATTTTTTTGCTCCGTTGGTGTAATTGCGGAATGGCATTCCAGTGTGAGGATAAATAAATAAATACATAAATAAATAAATAATCCCAATCCCTTTAAAAACTTTCCTCTGCTTTTTTTCTTTCCTTTAAGGCGTGAAATAGTAACAGATACACTGAGTTACTTTGGCATTTACTTATAATATAAAAGTGCATTATATAATAATAATAATAACCCCACCACCGTATCTCTATGTTGGCGTCGTAGTGGGGCTTGCGCACTCCGAACTCTAGGCCCGTGCCGAAAGAGTTTACCTTCTAGGGTGTGGAGTCAGACCAAGAAAGATACAGAAATCCGCAAGACACCATTGGCGAGCTGTTGGGCAGTAACGACCCCACGGACACTATCACCCGGGAGTAGTCTTGTTCCTCACTTGCTTGTCTTATTTGGTCGGCTGGAGTGAACACTGACGAGGAACAGACCTCCCATCTCTTTCTTGCCTTTATTGGCTGGTTTGAGTGGAGGTTCGCAAGAGCAAACATGCTCTTACGAGCTGTTACCATGTCTATATGTGGACGTCAACTCAATCTTTCATCCAGTATAACCACAAGATATTTAACGTCGGCAGACTTTGTTATTGAATGGCATGAACAATCTGTGTTAGAAGAGTATTTACAAGTATGTATGTACCTTAAGATCTAGGTGGTATGATTTTGGCAAACGAAAACTGTACGTACATGGTTTTACCAAGATTTAAAGTTAATAAGTTTACGTGAAGCCGTCGACTGATTTGATGATGTCCCACCTCAGCTATTTGCTTGACTTCGTCCCATGAATCACCATGAAAAACTAGATCTATGTCATCATAAGTATTTTCTTTTCCATTTAGAAGTTGCTGTTCACATTGGTCATTAATATAAATTAAAAAGAGACTTGGGCCCTGGATATTGCCTTGTAGTACCCCATAAACCACTGGAGTAGCGGCACTAACATGATTACCGATTCTAACTTGTTATGTACGGTAATTTAGAAAATCTTTCAAAATCATAATCGCATACCGATGCGTTCTAACTTGTTGTTCACAAGGGCAGGAATCGAGACAAGTCTGGGTCTCGGGACAAAGGCATTAGATTATGCATAGGCTCAAAGATAAATGTATTTATTAATATTCTGTAAAAATCTCACCGTGAAAACTAACGTGAAGCTGTCATCCCACCTAATACTAGGGATTGACACTAATGACAGTTCACTTCAAGCTCACTTCAGCTTAGTTTTCACGGTGAGATTTTTACAGAATACGTCGGCTATTCTCTATGATACTTTTAAGCTTATAAGGAGGCTACAGTCAAGAAACACAGTGAAAAGGCCTGCACTGCTTTGTCCAAAATTTGCAACCCGCTGTTAGCATGGCAGGTGATCGAAACTCGTCCGCTATAAAGCTCAATATGATTGCTACTATTGTCCTCGAACCTCTTATGGCATAAACCAGGGTGTATACGGCGCTGTTAACATTATATTTCATGTCGGATTCCCATAGAAACTGGCCGGAACGACATTATGGCTTACATTGGCTTAGTATAGGTGCGTAGTTTCGATGGCAGTTACGTGTAAAATATTGATATTGAGCCACATAGGAAAGACTGGAAGCTGTCTCCATGAAGCTGGGAAAAAGGAGAGTGAAAAGCATATAGAAACCGAGAAAGAATTCAGCCTCATAAATATTTGGACAAGACTGAATAACCAGTATCAGCAGGCCACGAGTTATTATTTTATTTTCTACTAGCTGCGCTCCGTGGTTTCACCCGGATAAGTCGCCCAGATATGAGATCAACTCTCCCTAATGAGACACAATTATTTTTTCCATTGTTACCGAACTTAATAAGCTTGCCTAAAAAACGAGGGGATATGGAGAATCTATTTAATATTGGTTACAGTTTTTCTTAAGTTGTTGAAATTTTTACAAGTTTTCATTAAGGGAAAATGGTAATGCCTAATCCTCTGATTTCCTCCTTTAACACGGAATTTGATACCACATATACGACTACACAAACATCGCATTTTCCCAACACCATAAAAAATAAAACAAGACGAGTAAGTCCTCGTAATCATTGATATTTTTCAATCCATGTCTGTGCCGTTTCAGGGAGGTAGACAACTACCGCTCGAGGCGCACCGACGCCATCAGCCGACGAATTTATTCCTCGCTCATTATGAAACTCATCGATATTGCTAAGGTATGTGGAATTTTTTAAAAGCCCGATATCTTTTTTTAAAAGCCCGATTACTAACAAATTGCTAAGACCTTTTTAACATAATTTTTGTGTGACCACTATCAACCCTACTAATGCTTTCGTTGTAACCATCTTATGGATTGTGTGGGTTTGAGTTAAAGATATACGTTTATTATAAATTATGTTATTATATGAGCACGATCATTTGTTCTGTGTCTGGGTGTAATTTATCTATAATATGTATGTATTTAGAAATATATATGTATGTTTATCAGTTGTCTAGTACCCATAGCACAAGCCCTGCTTAGTATGGGACTAGATGGCGTTGTGTGAAAGTTGTGGAATATTATATTATATTATATTATAAATTAGTTTTATTAAGTGAATAATTGATTACGATTTTATGTTTTTTTTTTGTCTCCTTTACTCTTTCACACGCTGTCTACTTCTCTCTGTCTAATGTCCTATCGCAGGTATGCTGGAAGAGATTTCTTATGAAATAAGCATCACCTTTGTACCTATTTTTCTGTTCTGTTTTTTCTTATCTGTTTATATATATGTGTGTACATAAATGGTAAAATAAATAAATATTTTTTTCTTTTAATAATACCTAAACCGTTCGTTATTGTAAGAACAAAATGTATTCGTATCTTTGTAAAACTTAAAGCGTTATGGCGAGAGAATTTGTCTTAAAGTGCAGTTTTAAAGAACAAAATTCCCACATGCTATGCTGATGGAGTATCAACATATTACAATCAGCTTATAACCTTCCCACTGTTTGAAATCCACCACGCGGGCCCATTGCAGGTTGGTAGATGTCGCATGTCTTCGGAATTTTTGGTTCTAGAACATTCCAGTTTCCTTACAATGTTTTCCTTCACCTTTTTGAGAGCAGTGGCGATGAAACAATTTACACAAAGTAATAAGCCTACCTGGGTTTGAACCCACGACCTACAACTCGTAAGTCAGGACCTCCA
Source organism: Eremobia ochroleuca (assembly GCA_949629135.1). Classification (NCBI taxonomy): domain Eukaryota; kingdom Metazoa; phylum Arthropoda; class Insecta; order Lepidoptera; family Noctuidae; genus Eremobia; species Eremobia ochroleuca. The sequence continues at coordinate 21,992,033 of OX451387.1, forward strand.
GTATCAGTATCTATACCATTTAGCAATTATAGCATTTGGTAATTTAGTTCTTTCAAATAGCTCGTTAAGAAAAACTCCTTAAACAAACTCTTTACAACTTACACTACATACTTAATTGGAAAGATGAAAGACGTAGCGTATACACATGTAGTATTACATCTATATACATCTCACAGTATTTCTAAGCGAAGCGGGCTACCAAGTGTAGCAGGAGCTCTCGGTACCGTCCGATACAACGGCGAAGTCGATAGTTTGTTTTTGCGTGAGTGTGTTATGCGCTAACGCTATTCGTCTTCACGCACACATTCACAGCGTGTTTGTATACTTGGTTACCACAACTAAAGCTCGCGAATAAAAATACTACCTATTAGTTAGTTTAAGTCAGTAGTTAAAGTCGCCAGGTTTCCAACTTAAGAATTTGAATAATGGCCAAAATTATATCGACCTGTATCAAATGTGACATTACGCGAATCTCGTATTTCAAAAAGAAAGTTTATTTAACGCACCAATTCATACGAGTCGACAATAAATAATTTAACTTAGGTACTGCGCTGGTAAATATGAGCAGAACCGTTCCTTTATGCACATCGAACTGAAACAATGGACTCAGACAACAATACACGAATAATGTGAATACTTCATTTTCTGTAACAAGCACTGGCTATAATGTAAATAAAGGGATTTATTCCTGTGGGAGAGACATTTGACTGAAATGGAGATTTGGGAAAGAATTCAACGCCATGGTAGGGGAGAGGAAGATTGCTATTCCCCTGTAGGCTAAAATATTAAATATTCATACACTTATTGGTTTTGTAAAAAAATACATTAGCTTGGTCAAATAGTAAGGATATCAGTAATTTAGAAATACCTCCGTTGTACTTTTCCTATGGCGGCTGTGAAAAGCCTTTGTCTGATTTAGGACTTCATTGTAAACCATACTATGTAGAACATAACAAAGCAAGTATGTTTCGATATCCATTTAACGTACAGGGACTATGTCAATCATGAAGGTAGACTAAGTCACATTCTTACCTTACCTGACACTCCCACAAAATATTTTGTAAATTTTGCAAAAATAACACTTTAACACATCATTTTTTTTTAAAGAATGAGCTGATGTCCCTTTTTCCTAGCTGACCACTCTGAAAAGCAACACCGAAACAAATTCAGAGGTCAAAGTCTCTTTTAATGTTCATAATATTACCTAGATTGTAATGGTCAGATCACCATTTCAGGCCCGTGTTAAACCTGGCTATTGCCTATATTATTATCTTCCTTTACCTACACAGTATAGTTGCTGGCAATGGGTTTAATTAGAAGGCAGAAAGTTACCCAAAGGGCAATGGAGAGGGCTATGCTTGGAGTTTCCCCGCGTGATCGAATCAGAAATGAAGAAATACCCAAGAAAACCAAGGTAACCGACACAATCCAAAGAATTGCCAAACTTAAGTGGCAGTGATCGGGCACATTGCTCGCAGAACAGATGGCCGACGGGGCCGAAAGGTTCGGTAGTGGTGACTGCGCACTGGAAGACTTAGCGTTGGAAGGCTTCCCACAAAGTGGAACGATGACCCGGCGAAGGCCGCAGGAATCTACCGGATGCGAGAAGCACCGAACCGGTCAAGAAGCCTATATCCAGCAGAGGAGATATTTCGGTTGAAATGACGATGATGATAACGATAGCCATAAAGCTTTACAGACTACGACTTTAAATTAAACTTGTTTGAACAGGACCTACCCCGCAACACTACGGCGCAGAGCCGCATCGACATGGCGCATCGATACTACATGTCCGTGGAAAGTAGGGACATGCACGACCAGATGGCCGACGTGCAAGTGTTCCATGCCTGCGCCAGGCTGTACGACATCATGTACACTGTGAGTATGGTCGCTACTGACAGCACAAAGTTACATAGACACGCCGTAGATACTACATGTACGTAGTAAGAGACGTGCAGGACCAGGGGCAGACCGAAGTGTCAGAGTCGCTACTGACCATCGGGTCGTAAGTACTTACCATGGGGTCGTCAGTACTAACCATCGCGGTCATAAGTACAGATGCCAGCACATCAAGCTACTACAATCGACAAGCGTTTTGGGCGACTGCCTTTTGTAATTTTGACGTTCGAAAGGTGCTGATTCTCAACCTAGTTTGAATAAATGACTTGATTTTGATTGAATATGCCAAATTTCTTTAATAGATTTTCAACTTTATCACCAGTACATAAGGTTCAAAGTTAATTGGGAAAGTTTGACAGTTTCGTGTCCTGGCGTCTGTACTTACCGTAGGGTCGTAAGTACTTACCATCGGGGTGTACGTAGTGACTGACAACATTTTTTATTTATAAATCGCGGATCCAAGTCTAATTACCATTTGAATTTCGAGAATCTCTGTTGATGTTGACACTATTGTCCGTCAAGTGAACAACAACAGGGTCTGGTCAAATTATATTAGTAATTGTTAAGACACTTTCTAACGTCAAAATAACATACAATGTGGTCCAATGGACAAAACCAAAATGAATGCTGACAATGCTATGACAGATGAGTGATGGATAATTTACATTTAGCAAAAACAGGCTGTGTACGACTTTTACTCAATAGCTACAAATTAAGTTGAATATAGGCAGACATTGTTTTAAGTAGGCTTAAAACAATGTCTGCACGGTAAACAATATTATTTCAAAAGCACGTTTGACGCTTTCATGGTTTTGCAACATATTGTGGGCAACACTGCTTGCAGTAGCCAGCTATGTACGCAACAAAACATCAACACTAAAAGGTGTTTCTACAACATGTGGCACAACATTGTTTACCATGAACAACATGTGGCACAACATTGTTTACCATGAACAACATGTGGCACAACATTGTTTACCATGAACAACATCCTAGATATTGTCTCTTTTATGACATCTACAAATGGGCACCACCTACATAGGTTGTTATTTGTCACAATCCACATATGACAAAAAAAAAAGAAAGAAAGAGAGAAAGAAAAAGTTTTAAATATTATAGTAATAATTTAAAAATAATGCTGCTCCATACATTTATGTTCGCATAACTCAACAAAATGTAGGGAACAGCCAGCAGATTTTTTCTTACAATTTCGGTGTTGTTCTCATATTATCTATGGTCCAATAGTAAAAGTTGTTCAAAATAATGAGTACACTAGTCCCTTACAGTTACAGTTACAGTTATTTAAATTACCCCTTGTATAAAGAATACATCACCTTTATAGACAGACTTTACGTTTGTAAAATGTAGCCGGTACCTAACAGTTGTATGGCACCATTGATATTGAAAGCAGTGTGATTACTATTCCCATTTCGACGCTACTACATATTATTATCTTTTCGTAAGTACTAGGTAGTAAGTACGAAACTTTAATAATAGTAGCGTAGAAGGTTCTTATACCCACAGTATCTTTGATAGTGCCTATCTCAAAACAGCCAAAACCGTAACCGTGAACCGTAGGTAAACCAAATTGTTTTACAAGCAAACGCCTAGTTTGCGGGTTACCGTACAATCTGTTCTTCTGATTTAATGAAACAAAATAAAATAAAAAATAAACAAGTTTGCTTTTTCCCACCTATCAGAAAGGATTATGTTTTAATTCTGAAAAAGAAATTCAGACATTTCAATAATTCATTTGTTTTCTTTTACAGGCTCCGCGAATCTTAGCTCAGTTAGGTAAGCTGGACGACCTGACACCGAGGATCCTGGTGCGGAAGCTCAAGGAAATGGAGATCAAACCAGTTCATCTAGGAGTAGCACTACTCATACAGGTCAGTACCTACAACCTTTTAAACAACAGCCTTGAATTTTGAATTTTGCATTTTGTCATTTTGCATAGATCTTATTATGTATTTTTTATATGCGATCGATAATTTTATTTTGATGCTTAGAAGTGTAGTTAGAATGAACTTATTTTGACAACACAAGTATTACTAGTTGTCATATGCACAAAATTACATGCACATCCTCAACACCAAAATATTTGAATAAATCTGGATTTGACGAAGAAGAAGTGATTCTTCAATAAACAATTTGACACGACTTGGCACAGAATATCCAAAGTAACTGACAGCCTGTCAACCTCACGTTACCTGTGGTTATTGGCTAACGGCCGAACCCAATTACGTATCTACCCCCAGTTTTGGCATACTGGAGGTAGAAAACCTATCTATCCCTATTTTTAACATTCCAATAATCTACATCAGTAACGAATCTGTATCTATATTTATACTCGCAGTTATGATTATACTGGCTGTCTTAAACTGCAAATAGGTTATCGCGTTCGACCGTAACTAAAATAACAACAGCTAACTAAACCATTCCGAGTAATATTTTATAATAATCTCGACAAAATTCCTCTCCATAACAGTACCACCTCCGAAATACAGTGAACTTCGCGATCAGGTCCAAGTCTCTGGAGGTCCTGTCCACCAAGCCGCAGATGGTGGGACCGCAGGTCATCGACATGCTGAAGGCGCTGGCCTCCAGGCTGCTGCCCATAGCTGAGCTGCTGGACATCCACCTGGCGCACTCCAGCCCCGCCTTCAAGGACACCTGCCCCAGCACCTGGCTTGGCATCGTTAATAATAAACAGCCTTGAGGTTATTTGTTTTGGTTAATTTGGACTTCTTGGCTTAATTTTTTTTTTTTTTGTGTGTCCCTTCTGGTTGTATTTTGATCTGTTCAGCGTTTACTCAACTATTGACAGAGTTTGCTCTAAACGATTACATAGAAAAAGAACGACTCTTGATATGAAGTGAATTCTTTTTCTGCATGTTAATTGGACATTGCTATAGTCATTTTCATAACAGTTATAGGTATCATTGTAATGCAGAACTTCAGAATCGTTCATGTTTGTGAGACTTTGATAACAAGAGGCAGCCTCCACCATTTTCTCACTCAATTCTTAAAGAGGCAACTACGGTACCATGTTCCTATAGAAAAAAAGCCCTACCCACTTATCCCCCATCTACTCGTTGGTACATACACACGCTGTTAATATTACACTGGGACGACAGAGTACAGACTGCAAGCCGGTGCCAAATGTTGTAATCAGCAATTACAGTTTTATCGCCACGATCTGCGGAAAAACGCCATCTCCTTTGTTCATTCATTTTGGACATACTGAGTAATAAAACTGCCGGAGCGAACTATAATTATGGTGACTACATGCGGGGGAGGGAGATATAAGTATTGTGTTAATTTACCATGCCCCGTATTCAGAACTAAACTTTCATGGAGGTTTAATAAGTATAATATATAAGTAAACATTTCTACCTTATTTATAAACGTTGCTTAAGGTAAAGAGAAGTTTAAACGTCAAAAAATGTATGGTTGAGAAGACGCTAATCATTAGGTACTCAACTTTAATCAGCTTTTATAGACTTGGGGTGTTTCTGTCCCGTGCCCTAATTGCGCAACAGATTATCAATCTCAGCCTGAACTATTTTAAAGGATATTGCTAATCCATTGCTTCATATGTTCGAAAAATGTGTCAGATCAACAAAGTAAATAACGCAATGAATGCTGTTGAACTGTCAAAATGAAACGCCTCTCTGGATCTTCTCACTTCTTACTTAAGTGATAGGATTCAGAGAGTTGATGTTAACGGGAAAAGGTCACCCGGATCTGTAGTAAGAATGGGGGTCCCACAGGGCTCAATACTTGGACCATTTTTATTTATTGTTTATATCAATGACTTGCCTTACCTCATAAAGGATGAACATGATATAGTGTTGTTTGCAGATGACACTTCACTTTTATTTAAACTCAAACGTCAACAGCTGGTTACTGACAGTATAAATAGTGCCCTCGCAAAAGTAGTTAACTGGTTTAATGTTAATAATTTACTTCTTAACGAAAAAAAAACCAAATGTATTAAGTTTACGATACCAAATGTTAGACAAGTAGAAACTAGTGTTCTCATAAAGGGTGAAGAGTTAAAACCCGAAAATACCACAGTATTCTTAGGCATAACTTTGAATGCCAAGCTTCAATGGGGCCCCCATATAGATAAATTGTCAAAAAAGCTTAGCTCTGCAGCATACGCCGTTAGGAAAATTCGTGACTTAACTGATTTAGAGACAGCCCGTTTAGTTTACTTTAGTTATTTTCATAGTGTGATGTCATACGGTATTCTGTTGTGGGGAAATGCCGCCGAAATTCAGATAATTTTTATTTTACAAAAAAGGGCAATTCGTTCCATTTATAAATTAAGTCCCAGACACTCCCTCAGAGACAAATTTAAAGAGATTAATATAATGACTGTGCCTTCTCAGTACATTTATGATAATCTTTTGTATGCACATAAAAATATTAATCTGTTTAAGAAATACAGTGATATCCATAATATAAATACTAGGAACAAACATAAATTTGTTGTTCCTACAACAAGGCTCAAGAAAATAGGTGGCTCGTTTAGATGCCAATGTATACGTTTTTATAATAAACTTCCTAGCCACATTCAAGAACTAAGCATTAATAAATTCAAATCTTTTATAAAGCTAAAACTATGCAAGAAAGCCTATTATACTGTAAAAGACTATATTGAGGACAAAAACGCTTGGGATTGAGCTGCTCCAATAGGTCTAGACAGTGAATGTTGTTTATTTTTTATTTTGCTGATTTACTTTTTTGTTATTTTTTTTCTTTCTAAATATCTATTTATGACATGACATGAACATTTACTGTTTAAAGTCTTATATTATTTTAATTATTGTGAATGTGAGGACTATGTGGGTCATTGTTTCCGTTTTAATCATGGTCTGGCAGTTTGAGTGGTTTATGCGGTCTACACAAATGTTCTGTCCTTGGTATTGCTCGTCGAATCGTTGAGCTCCTCAAGTTCTGAGTTGAGCTGCACGGTTACTGACGAATGCGTGCACTGACTGCACAGGTCCACTCAATCTGTGTGGTTCTTCCCTCAAAATACCACTTCAGACACCAATCTACATGGTCCTCAAAGATCAAAGATGATGTCCGGATTTTTATATACACATTGACATTGATGAATTTTATATAAACAATGACATGGATATTTACTTTGTATAGTATCTTATTTTTTATTATTATTATTGTGAGTGTGAAGACTATGTGGGTCATTTCTTTTTTCTTTTTTCCTTCTTAGTTAGTTTTAATCATGGTCTGGCAGTTTGAGTAATTTATGCGGCCTACCCAAATGTCCTTTCATCGGTATTGTTCGTCGAATCGTAAGGCTCCTCAAGTTCGAGTTGAGCTACACAATTTTTGACAAATGCGTGCACTGACTGGACAGGTCCGCTCAATCTGTGTGGTTCTTTACTCAAAAGACCATTTCAGACACCAATCTGCATGGTCTTCACATGATCTGACCAAGATTATGTCTGGACTTTAAAAGAGACTGTGACCTCTGAGTTTGTTTCGGCCTTTCTTCTCAGAGTAGTCAGATAGGAAACGCCGACCTCATCTAGTTTAAAAAATATGATTGACATGTAAAAGTGTTTGTACAAACCTACTTACAGAAAATAAATCATTTATCATTTATCAAACCCATTGCTACCGATGGTGTTACGCAATTATCCCGCACCAAAAAATAACAAAAGTTTTGTTGATATCATTAAAGTAGACGTTCTTTTTAACTTTCGAGAAACAGTCCATTGGAGACTGCACAGACTCCTATCAGATACTTATTATTTGACATCATTTTGTCCAGCATAGCTATTCACAACCATTGTACTGGTTTTCGAATTGAAAATGACATATTTTCGGGTACCTGATCTGCCTAGTCCACGACCGCAAATAGCAGTCGGAAGAATAGTCGCTGTCTATTTGGTTTAAACTGTCAAAATTTTCGGGTTTCGTATTTGTAAACAGCGTTTGTTTAGAGGACTCCTTCGATATCATTGATTGAGCACGTTCGATTCGGCACGGAAGCGTATCGATTGATTGTGAATAGATAGCTATTATACAGCGTGTAACGGAAGGGGGGTATCAACCCTGAAGGAGGTGAATGTGCTCATGAAACTCAACAACTTTCCCCAAAGAACATAGGTCGAAATATGAAAAAAAAATTTGGCCCTCCCATAGTAAATCAATCAGCTGGTAGTCAGTTTTGTAAGGGAGGGCCAAATTTTTTTTTCATATTTCGACCTATGTTCTTTGGGGAAAGTTGTTGAGTTTCATGAGCACATTCACCTCCTTCAGGGTTGATACCCCCCTTCCGTTACACGCTGTATAGCTAAACTCTCATTCAAGTTTAGTATCTTTAAAGAATTGGATAAACTTTCTCTTAATTCTCAACCACGTCTGCAGTCTGTGGCACGATATTTACTCCCAAATAATATCATTGTCCAGCTGGTCTACCCTCAAGGTAATTCCTAGCCACGTCCTTAGTCTGTGTCCACATTTGCCAATCTGTTGCTGGAGGCGCTCCAACTAATGAAGATACTGAAAGCTAGGAGTACTTGCGGAGAATTTTAAGTGTCAAGAAAACAGTACGGCTTTTCTTAAAAGTTTTAAGGTTAAACAGTGTTATATTCTAAGATTTTACTGGCTTAAGTTTCTTTAAAAGATGTGGCAAGGCATGAGTTTTATTGTCGTAGGTTTGTAACGACACGACATATTCATATTCATAAATTTATTTATGATATTCTTTTTTGATGAAATAAAATATATCTTTTCTTATTTTTATTTATTTGAATTGACATGCTTGTATTGTATCCATTGACATATTTAATATTGAAGCCAGTGATATTTGATGTAATATTATGACATTTTTATGTTTTATTTTTAATTATTGTGATTCAAATGTTTTGACATTAATCTATAAAATGGAATTTTAATAATATTCTAATGGTTATTTAAAATTATATTAATTGATTATGATTTGCATGCCCAAGCGAGGGGCTTGTGGCTAAGTAGTAACAGCCGCACGGGTCGATCGATCAGGTTAAGCTACGCTTGCCGCGGTTGATCCGTGGATGGGTGACCATCTTCACATACCAAGACTCCTCGGAAAGTGCGTTAAGCCCTTGGTCCCAGCTGTCATTCGTGGATCTTTGACAGTCGTTACGGGTCGTCAGTAGCCCGAAAGTCTGACAACCAGTCTTACCAAGGGGTATCGTATTACCCCGTAACTGGGTTGTGGAGGTCAGATAGGCAAGTTGCTCCATGTAAAATACTGGTATTCAGCTGCATCCGGTTAGACTGGAAGCCGACCCCAAAATAGTTGGGAAAAGGCTAGGCATAATGATGACGATGCCCATGTGACGGCAAAACATGAAGAACTAACTTCTATGACAACACCTATGTACCAATTACCCATGTTTGCAAAGAAATAAATTATTTGATTTGATTTGATTTGATTCATATTCATTTATTTGCATTCCATAATGTGTATAAAGATGTTACATAAAGCTTTAAGCTAAAGTACAGTTATGGACCCTGTTAGGGCACGGCAACATGGTATAACCTAAAATAAAAGTAAAAAAATTAAAAAAAAAAAAACTTAATTTAAAAAAAAAGATAAAGGTGAACATCTGTACAAAAGATTCAGATTATATAGGTAGGTTCACATTCACTGCAACAATTCTATCGTCGTCATAAGCTCTATCTACTTACACTAATAATAAAGCTGAAGAGTTTGTTTGTTTGAACGCGCTAATCTCTGGAACTGCCTGGATTTGAAAAATCTTCTTGCATTTGATAGCACCATTCTTGAGGAAGGCTATAGGCGATATAAAATCACACCATGACCCCAAGGAGCCGAGCAAAAAGTAAAAATCCAGAAAGAACGCCAAGCTAAAACGAATTAATGGTGCGGACGGGCGATGCGGTGCGATGCGGTGGCTCGAGGAAACAATAAATTTCACGCGGACCAGGTTGCGGGCGGAAGCTAGTCTAATTATAAAATACAATATCGAACAACAAACCTATTTCTGCAACAGATTCCCTAATATTAATGTAGACCGGCGATCCACCGAACATATAATCTATTTATAGCTAGGTATGTAGGTAGAGAGGTACCGGACAATCGGACCGGCCCCGGACCGGCTCGGCATACCGGCCGAAGGTTTTATTAGACAAGGCAGATTTATCGACACACCACGCGATAACGAGACTGCGGGGCTAGAAAGACTGCGGGACCGCGGAAATATACACCGTTATTTTCATGAATTTTCAAAGTTATTGCCTGCGATAATAGCTCAATGGTTAAGGCCTCGGATTGGTGATTCTAGCTCGCAAAAGATCGTGAGTTCTAACTCCATCCGTTGCAATCCTTATGTTAATAATAGGTTGTTGAAGAGGTTGACAAGAATACAGTTAATCACGATTTACAGGTGGGCTTAGCGATTAGCTCGTATAAAACCGCGCGCGTTTTCGCTATGAGCGGCGTCTCGTGGCGTGCTTCAAACATTTTTATACTTTTGATTTTACCGCTCGCTCACAGCGGCAAGTTCGTGAACGGGCCGTTAGAGGAGCACTGTGTGTCTATTTTGTTTAGTGCCTTGTACTTGTTGACGGGCCTCTACTGTCCTGTACTGTTACTGTTAGCCTGCATCATCCATTACTGGGCAAAGGCCTCTCCCCATGACTTCCAGCTCATCCGATCCAGAGCTAAAATGTACCACTGGTCGTTTGTTTTCTCCAGCTCGTCCCGCCATCTTCCACGGGGTCTGTCGCGACGCCATATAGCTGTGTCAGGGCTCCACGTGGTGGTTATTTTGACCCAAAGCCCATGTGCATACGACAGACGTGGCCAACCCAGTCCCACTTCAGCTTAGCGGCTTTTGAGCAACGTCATTGTTTTGGAGTCAGGGCTCCACGGAATGGTTATTTTGACCCAAAGCCCATGTGCATATGACAGACGTGGCCAACCCAATCCCACTTCAGCTTAGCGGCTTTTTGAGAAACGTTAGTGTTTTGGAGTCAGGGCTCCATGGAATGGTTATTTTGACCCAAAGCCCATGTGCATACGACAGACGTGGCCAACCCAGTCCCACTTCAGCTTAGTGGCTTTTTGAGCAACGTCAGTGTTTCCGAGGCAGTGTGGTGTGTGTGTGGTCAGTTATTAAGACTGTAATTTGAAAACATTCATAATGCATTTTTTTTAATAACTACATAATATTAAAAAAAAAGTAACCGTGGAATCTTCTCCATAGGAAATGACAAATTGGAACCGTGCACCTAGCTTCTGAGATTCTTGAGTGCATGTAGTTTTATGTGACAAAATATTTAGAATTTGATTTAGACTTTTCATATATATGCAGCATATAAGAACCAAGTGAATTGCCAGAATATTTCGCCGACTTTAGAGCCACAATTCGTAATCTTGAAACGCTATTTGTTAATCGAATAGAACAAAATAAAAACGTCTTTAGAGGCGATCAAACAGTTTTCCACTTGTTTACACGAAAAACTGTAATTAATTATGCCACGATGATCCTAACATATGACTGCTTAATTAATATACACCATAAGCCCACGTATGTCCGTACGCATGGACTTGGTAAAAATATCGGCGCAAGATTTTATCGCGCACTGGATTGTCAACTCTCGGTGTTAAACATTGCGTTGAAAATCAAGTCCGCGAAAACCAATCGCCACGGGAAAAACGCGATCGTTCCGTTCGAACGTGTATGTTGTCTATTGCTTATTTATTTACCCATACAATTTTCATTCCATCTATTGGAAAAGAACCGAAGGGTTCCTCGATAAGTGCGAGCATAATGGGTCATTCCGGCGCACTTAATAATCGTGACGAAATTACTTTTGAATTTGGAACACTATGTAACTAAAAAGTTTGAACGCAATTCGCTTCGATAAAGGCCTACCGGTAGTAAAAAAAGCGCGCCTAATAAAAATACGCGGGAAGTTCTTATTTGTTTTTTTATTATTTTTATCAAAATATTATAGACAATTTGATTCACACAAATTGAATAAAAGATGAGTTCTAGAAGTAAAAGAGAAGTTTTAAGACCAGAAAGTGTAAAGTTAAACGCACAAACTGTCATAAACAATTTACTACCAAACAAATCGAGAGAAAATATAAATATTCGTCACTACTAAAAGCATCTCTTATTAATTTTTCTCATAGAGGGGGGTGAAAAGCAGAGTGTACCACGCGGTACCAAAATGATTTAACCTCGAGCGACGTACATACTTTGAATCAGGGAATCAGGGATTCAAACAATCGATCTCGCACTCAATACATTATTTTAGTCCCTTATGACACAATCTACTATTCTTTCCCCTTTATTCATAACATAACATATCATTAAAAACATATTACAAATAAAACAGTTTCAATAAACACAAACATCTAAACCAGTTTTCTTCACACCGGGGAACGATAAAAGAAAAATAGGAAAATGTATCGCATGACGTCACTGCCCTATATTATGATATCGGCGGTTCGGCGCACACGCATGGTTTGGTAGGATTTACGAGCGGACGGCAGGTTGTCGCCGCGACTGCTTGATCTCACATAAAACACGCAATAAAACATGGTTTTAGGGCCAATGGCTTCTTTATTATTATTTTTTTTTAATTTACCCACAAGATATTCTCGATTACTCGTGGATTCGGTCTACTTTGTAATAATAAAATTTTGTTACAAGATTTAGATGAACCAATTCGCGAGTGACGACACATTTATATTTCTAAACTACCGTTCTCTTCTCTAGTGTCTATTAAATGTCTTATAAACTAATTCTAAGAGTTGCGAACGCGAGTTTTTTCTTAATACTCAATAAATATTTCTAGGTAAGTATACCATATTCCAGGTATTTTCTACGTAAAATCTCAACGATAAGTTTTTCTTTATCTAATTTCCTACCATCATCACGGGCTGACCAGCAGTTTTACATGCTGATGTGGCAACACTGATAATGACCCTCATAACGTAAATGCTCTTTTGTCCGGTCAGCACATTGTTACATTAACATAACAGTTGATTGCCATAGAATCATAAAATAAAACTGCTTTTCTTCAACATTATCTTGTTATATTCAAGAACTAGTTTTTGTCCGCGGCTTCATTTGCGTGGATGTCGAAAAATATGTCACGGGAACGTACCACCGGGATTAGAATTATCTTATGTATTAATCCAGATTATATGTCTGCCAAATTTCATCCAAATCTGTTCAGCGGTTTTTGCGCCAATCTGGAGCACAAGACAAGTGGACAAAAATTCTTCGTTTGCTATTTTACTATATACGTATAGATTTGTATTTTTTCAATGTCTTTGAAGATTTTGAATAATTCATCATAATCATTGCAGCCCGGAATCACCCGCTGCTGGTTGTAAGCTTCCCCTTTCTTCTGTATTGAGCATCACCCTGTCCCCAACGTCAATTTTAAATAATGTTTAAGTTAAAAAGCCTATTTGCTGACTGTCCTCCGTCGAGGCAAACACAAACGCAGCATTTGTCAGGGCTCAGCTCCTGTGTACGTTTGATAATTCTTATCGGAATGCGCGCTGGCGAGGAAGGCCGGGTCCGGGCCTTCGGGGCTCAGTATCGTTCTAATAAGTTGTATGTACAGACGGCAGCAAATCAAGCTACCCGAAACTGTCAAGTTTTCCCAATCAACTTTGACCCTTATGCTTTAGCGATAAAATTGAAAATCTATTAAAGAAATTTGACAGATTGTAGTAGCTTGATCTGCTGGTGTCTGTACTCGTGCGTTACTCACTTGCGTCATCATTTGCCTAGCCTTTTCCCCCCTATGTTGGTGTCGGCTTCCAGTCTAACCGGATGCAGCTGAATACGAGTATTTTAGATGGAACGACTGCCTATCTGGTCTCCACAACTCAGTAACTGGGTAATACAATACCCCTTGGTAAGACTTGGTGTCAGACTTTCGGGCTTCTGACAACCCGTAACGACGGTCAAAGATCCACAAAGAACAGCCGGCACCAACGACTTAATGTCCTTTCCGAGGCACGGAGGGGTCTCCGTATGTGAAGATACGTTACTTACTCGAGTATTTCTCAATAATGGCATATTTCAACTATGCTTTGTTATAAGCACTGCGATTTTAAAAGTCCTTAATATAATAAAGTGGAAAAGAAAACAATATTTATTTAAACTTTATTGTACGACACAAAAATACGTAACAAAAAAATAGATCGAACACTACAAACCACACACTAAACAGACACACACCCTCACACATACTCACATACTACACTATACTATACTTCAAAATGAAAGTAATATCAAGCCCTCAGCAGATTAGGTAATGACTCTTCTTATACGGAGAAGAAACAAACATCGGCCTTGCTTGTAATTTTTAAGCCCCAGAAATTTACAACCGTACAATTTAATTTTTTTACAACCTTATCAAACGTGGATCCGCGCGAGCCACAATGACTTGTTAATTGTTTCTGTAATAAATGTATTCAACCGGGCTAACGTTACGCCAATTAAATACCATTGAATACTCTGGCACTCAAATGTAGGTTTCTAAGTGAAACGCAAAAGGAATATGACTACACTACAGAAAACTATTTTTACCAATACCTTAGTAGTACAAACCTTTCCTTTCCCCGATTCCCGACAGACGAGCTGAACGCGATGTAATGGAAGTAATGACTTCGGTCCCAGACGGAGCCGCGGTATACATATGTAGGTATGTCTCATTCCATCACGCGGGGCCGTCCGGTCATTCAGTGTTGATGTGCGTAGCTACACGGAGGTTGGGAGAGTGGAAGTGACTTGAAAGAAAATAAACTAGAAGGATTTTATACAAGCGATTCTTCGCATAAAACTCAGGTCATTAGCAATAGTAGCTGTTGGAATAAGCAGCTGTGACAGACGAAGCCGTAGCTTTACGGCATTATTTTGGCTGTCACTGAAAACCAGCGCTGGGGCTCTGTCTCGCATAACTCGCATTATGCTGAGCGATGGCCGTTTTGCGTGGATGTGACGCATGTTTTCTCCCAACTTGTAATTTTTTTTTTTGTGTTTGTTCTTTTTCTTCGTCACGTTTACAGAAAATAAACGTTTTTTTTTTTCTTCTTCTTATGGTGTCTTTTTTACGGAAACCTAAAAGCCAGAATTATATCTAGTCGATACTTCCATTCATAAAATCGAATATGATGCATACCTAAACTATGCTGAATTTTGCAGATCTATAACATAAGTGTAATTAATACGTAGATAGTCGCTTTTAACCCAAAGATCAGTTAGTGAAAGCTTCTTTAAACGACTCAAGACTTCTATAATTAAAGCTTCATTTTAATTGAAGGCTAAATGAAAGAAAACGAAAGAAAAAATATACATTTATTTAGCACAGATTAAAAGGCACACAACACAACATATTATACTACAAGTAAAAAAAGAAATATTAAAAAGAAACAAATAAAAAGTGTGAAGTGCGTTGTGAGAAATTAGCAGGAAAGTGTGCCTCACGGCTGCGCCAAAAAGGCCCAGTTCAGCAAAAATGCCAGAAAACTAGTGTCTGGCGCTGGTTTGCAACTGGACCTGATGTGTAAGGTGACGGATGTAAATCAGTTTTATACTGCAATGTGTGTGAAATAATAATGGTCTCACCCAGTATCTCCAAGAGCTACCCTTTCCACAATCTCTACATCTTCGCCATACCCTTCGTATCACCTTATCTACCGTCTATTCGGGACTAAGTGTCCCGAAAATTGCTATTAAATAATATTCCGGGCGATGAGCGGTGTAATGGCCACCGTAATCGGCCTAGTGGCCTGTGAGGCTGTGAGGCCACCAAGATACTGACGTGGTCAGGGAGCTTGGGCCGAATTACCTCGTACGTCACGTGTTACTTGTCTGCGTGTTTCGTAATGAAGAGAGAATGGTATTTAGGAAATGGTGGCTGTGGAATATAGGTATAGTATACCGAAGTTTGTCGTTAGGTTAGACAAGGAAGATTTTCGTATAGTTAACGATGTTAAACTAAACTGATTGACCGCAAATTCAAATGTACACATATGTGTAATGTAGTGGTACAGACGCCGGCACATCAAGCTAATCGAAACTGTCAAATTTTCCCAATCAACTTTGAACCTTATGCTTTAGTGATCAAGTTGAAAATCGATTATAGAAATTTGAGTAGTAGCTTGATGTGCTGGCGTCTGTATATGATTGTATAATAATTATGTTTTGTCACTGTGTGCTGCAAGGCGTACAAATATTGCGTACACAGTAGGTAATGGGTGTACACTGTACAGGTAGGCCTATATAATTATGAAAATACTGCTAAGTAACAGTCTTAAATCTCATTATATCTTAGAACTTACTTAGGGCCTGCGCCCACTGGCGACATGGCACGGCACGGCACGGCACGGCACGGGATCCGCCGCCATCGCCACATGCAAACTATACTAACGGCAATGATGTCTCGGTATCCTAAGGCATGCCGCGATGTCGATAGGAATTATCATTGAAATTTAACATTATCATTGAAATTAAAATTTTATTGTCATGTTTTTAGATCGTATTTCTATTTGTTGCATAAAAATCCCTTGCTGTGCCGTGCCACCAGTGGGCGCAGGCCCTTCTGGTCCAGTTGAACACCAACTTCAGACACCAGTGTGCTATTGTTGAACTTTTTGGAGTAGCGGCTTAGCCATGGGATACAAAATAGTGTTTTTAGAATTTAAGTAGTAGTTTTTACAAACTTTTTAATAGGTTGTTTCGTTCTTATTTATTTCCGGTTACAAATTATTATAGTGATCCATTTCTCAAGCAGTTCCTGGCATCCGATTTATTTGTCTTTATGTCTGGCTATATTTTCCCCGCAGAGTCTCTAGTGTGTATGTCGCAAATGATCCTACGGAAATGTGCGACCGACACAAAAACTAGCCGAAGTCCTTCCCCAGGATGCCATATATCTCCTTGCCAAATTTTTATCGAAATCCGTTCAGTGGTTTTGGCGTGAAAATGTAAAATACAGACAGAGTTACGAGTACTTTCGAATTTATAATATTAATATGCATTACAGATATTGTAATGTAAATTATCATTTTTCATGATAAAAAAAAACGTATTTCTTTTCTTTCTTTCCACACTTCACCAATTTCATGACTATCCGAGTTGAACGACCTCCGCAGTGTATTTATTATTTGGCAGTTGACTCTGTCTATTGCGAGGGATGGTGCTAGGCTTCATTTCCGCACAGAGACAACATAACTATTTGTTTAGCTACAGATTGGCACTATGCTAACAGTATCAGTGGCAGATTGTCCCGAGGCTTGGTATTAGTGCATTTGAGAGTTTTTTTCTGAAAATATGTTCCCTATGAAAACTTCCATACCTGTGAGATCTGCCGGACTAAAAATCTGTTGAAGTGGACTGTTAATTACCAGCATCAGATGGAATGACAGCTCACTGCACCTTAGTTTTAACGGTAAGATTTTTACAGATAAATCGGCAGCTGTTTTCAGTTTTTATAAGATTCTATTATGCTATGTATGAAAATCTGTATGGATTACTTAATATATGCTGATATTACAAATGAAGAAATAGTATGTCTAGAGAGCTTTATCGAGAAAATGTTAAATTAAAACATAAAGAAGTCATATTAGACCATCCATGAATTGTAGATAAATTGTCTTTTTGTAATTTTCAATGGAGCAGCAGGCTAGTTGCGTAATTCACTATCAGTGGCAATGGGTTTCATTTTGACAGTTCAACAACATTCATTGCGTTATTTACGTTGTCGAGCAGACACATTTTACGAACATATGGAGCAATGGATTAGCAATATGACTCAAGTTGAAAGTAATAGTGTGTCACGCAATTAGGGTGCTGATTCTATTGCAGATATAATACTTTTTTCAATTCGTAAGAATCTTCCTATCATAGCAACAGCTGTAAACAATGTAGATAAACTTCATCCCTAAACTTCAACGTAATAAAACTCGAGACCGAAATAACAACATAATAACCTGTAGCCCTGAACAGAAGCCGCACCGACTCCCGAAGGGTTCAGCGAGTACTGTTAACAAATCAATTACAGTAACCCTCCGCCGCTGGGCCGGGCGGAAAGCCGACTACTTTCCACAACAAATAAGCTCCTAAGATTTATTCGTGTTGGGTCTTCGCGACCCCGGGTAGATCCCGGGGTCCGAATCGCCCCGGGATAAAAATCCCGCACCTTATATCACGGCATTAAGCGCTCAGCGGTCGAAGTGTTAAAAAGCAGGGGATTACTTACATAGAAAAAATATGGATAGCGTAACCCATGTTGAAAATGAAAAGGTAAGTTGAGATTTAGACGGGTTTTGCGGAAGTTTATTCATAAGTTATTGTTATTAAAATTTTCTTGCTCGAAATCGGTAGTTAATCGCCAAGTTTTTACGTCATACATAACGAATTATTTTTAGTTTTAAGTATAGTGAAAATGAATTGTCATAACTGTTCAAGAAAATTGAGCTCTAACGCTATCTTTCCATAAGGAAAAAGAAACGGTCAAGTGCGAGTCGGACTCGCGCACCGAGAGTTCCGTGCAAATTTGTAGATTATTAAATACAAATTTCCGGTTTTCGGAATGTTTTCCTTTACTTGTGCTACATGACATTGCTTCTTGCTAAATTTCATGATTCTAGGTCAACGGGAAGTACCCTATAGGTTTTGGTTCCCTTTCGAGTTTCAATTGATTTTTTCACTACTTCGACTGTTAGCAGCACTGAGTATTGCATATTGATTTAACTTGATAAATCCACGAGTTCCTCAGAAAAAAGGCCTTGACAGACGGACAACGAGGTGATCTTATAAGGGTTCCTTTTTCGCTTTGAGGTACGGAACCCTATAAACTTAAATAAATCTTGACCAAAGTAAATCTTCGTACACTCTTAGATAACTTTCACAAAATCAAAGACTGCATTATTCCTACTGCTACTGTAAGTCCATAAACCAGGGGTGGCCAACTTGATTACACCTAAGATCTAC
This sequence comes from Eremobia ochroleuca, assembly GCA_949629135.1. Classification (NCBI taxonomy): domain Eukaryota; kingdom Metazoa; phylum Arthropoda; class Insecta; order Lepidoptera; family Noctuidae; genus Eremobia; species Eremobia ochroleuca. Next base: position 22,010,953 of record OX451387.1, read on the forward strand.
TGTTTACTGACGAAACCCTATACGATCTACCAATTACATACTTCCTTGAAATTTAAACATAACAGTATACAAGACGGCACGGTTGGCGCAGCGGTTAAGCGATTGATCCCGAAGCGGTTAAGCGGTTAAGCAATCGAACCCGCGATACGAGCTGCGCTGCGTGTTGCGGGTTCGATTCCCGCACGGAACAAATATTTGTATGAATATTTGTATTTGTATGAGTAGTTGTTCCGGGTCTGGCTGTGAGAGTGAATATAAATGTTTAAATGAGTTTAAATGTTTGTAAACGCACCCACAATACAGGAGAAATTCCTAGTGTGGCACAACGTTTTTTTTTTTTTTTTTTGATTTGAACATCACTCTTAGTAACTACTTATGAAATGATAAATAACGTGACCAATCGGCGATTGAAAAATGATACAGAATGATGTGCACAGCAGTTATAATTTTTTTTTTTGCCTTGCCACGATCGATTAGACTAAAAAGCCGCGATCGACCGGTTTGCCACCCCTGCATAGACTAACGCAGTCCCGACACATCCACACATAGACATGTCCCGTCCCAATCTACACCCAACCGGTATCACTATTCAGCCACAATCAATAAATCTCTCTCCAATTTAGGAGTCCTGTAACAGTCCACTACATATCTACTGTATGCAAGAACAATACATTTTATCGAGAGACTAGTGGTCGATTCACTCTGCCGTCAGATTAATTCTGCAGTTAAATTGTAAATGAGACGCGAATCCCGCTCAGTCCGAGATGGCGGAATTTACGTCGCATCCCTGATTTATTCATCCCGTCTTGTTCTAGCTTTCCTTTTAGGACTACTCTAGCTAACGAAGGCGGTTGAGTGAATTTGTTGTGTGACAGCCGATTTGCTAGGGTTACATGTGGTGGGTGGTTCACGATTCATTTCAAACGGTGTTGACCTTTTGTAAAGATATTGTACCTAGAGAGTGCGTGTCTCGCTTTGAAAATCATCCGTCACGCACTTACATCTAAAATGAGATAATTGTACCTAACTATTGGTAATTTATAAAAATAAAAAACACTTTTTAGTTGTGGTACACAAATTCGTATACTTACCGTGTAAATAACAGCTAAAGGAACCTATCATACCTACATCATCAAGATACACAAAGTTGATTAAATACGTATTATTTGAAGTTAAACTCAAAAACCAATCATCAGAACTTGACCAAATTTAAATTGGACCACCCCCGGAGTAGATATACCCTTTCAAACAAGATCGGTCTACAATTGATAAAAATCTCGATGCACATACGTTTCAAAAAATACATACAGGCGGACATAGAACCTCCTCCTTTTTTGAAGTCGATAAAAACGAAAAATGCTTCATGTTATCATCCATTTTCAAAAATGGAATTTAAAACCGCACAAAGCCCAGCAGACAAAGTGGCCAGTAATAAATAGTTTCCCTGCAAACAGCAATCTTTGTCCTATTCTTTCGCGGCGTAATCGGACAACGAACAAACTAGACCAAAACTACACGAACTGCCTGAAAACTTCATCATGTGAGCATTTATCTACGAGCATTGTACGATGCAACAATGCAGTTCGCACTCTACGAAACTGTCAGAGCTTCCTGCAGATAGGCACTGCGGCACGGTACGGTACGGCACGATACGGCACGACCGCCCGCGAGGCGGCACGGCGCGGTGCGGTTAGACGCGCGGTCACGCGACTACGCCAAGATGTATGGCCTGCCAGAAACGTTCTATCACGAAAACTACTTAGTACAGTCTCGTCTGCAATATTTATGCCTCAGAATTTTGTTTCGTGCTCATTTGAATATGTAGCAGCTATCGCGGTAGTTGACGAAAGTATTTTCATTATTTAAACTGCTGAGCAAAAACTTTTTATGTCTCCATTTTTAATGAAATTTAAACTTTCTGTATGTTGGCTGAGGGAACATTTCTCACGAGAGTTATGAGTTCCTGGCGTGCACGGAATTGCGGCTCTTTGATAACAATCACTCATCGTCCATTCCGAAGACAAGAAAAACCTCCATTATGATTTTTCGGGAAGTCGTCCTCCCAATAGTTTTTAAAATTAATTCATAATGTTACCACCACACTAAAGTTACAATTCAAGTACCTTTCTGGTAACATTATTTAACTTTAAACTCATTTTCTCGTAAATAAATCGCGACAACAAACATAACGTAGACTATTGTATATACACTGCCTAGATTGCCTCATCAGCCAATTTTTAGTTGACCAAGCTCAAGGACAAAGAAAAAGACAAAATAGGCTCTGTCTATTTCTGACGCTACCGCTGTTTAACGTGACACTGACCAAAACGTTTGATTAGTAAGTAGCTTAATTCCAGAAAGTTAGATCATTTATTAATTGTTAAAAGCTTACAAAAATATCGGCCTTTAGAACAAAATGGCCGCCATCAAACGTAGCAGGCAACCTATCATTATCAGCTGTCAAGTCTGCGAGGAAATAAGAAGGAAATTGTTTATTGTACTCAGAAATAACATTCTAGCACACTCAATGAAGTTTGTTCGAGGTTTTATGTGTATCGCCATTTGTTGGGGTGGGTGGAATCGATTTAAAATGTAGTTCACTATCAAATATCTATACATGTCATTTCACATTGTTCTTGTTATTTTTGTGTAACTGGCATGACTTACCTGCTTTAAAGAAAGTTTTAATAATAGGAGTTTCCAAGAAAAAAAAAATGCACTGAGTAGATTTTCATACAGAAATTATATGTTCTTATGAAATTCTACTTTAATAATGTAAGTCTTGTATGTATTATTTTGAATACTAGAATGGAGTCGAGATCATCATCATCTGCCTAGCCTTTTAGCAACTATGTTGGCGTCGGCTTCCAGTCTAACCGTATGCAGCTGAATACCAGTATTTTACATGAAGCGACTGCCTATCTGACCTCCACAATTCAGCTACTAGGTAATGCAATACCCACCATGGCTTGGTATGATTGATTGTTAAACTTCCGGGCTTCTGACGACCCGTAACGACTGACAAAGATCCACGAATGACAGCAGGGGCTAACGGTTTAACGTGCTTTCCGAAGCACGGAGGGGTCTTTATAGGTAGGTAGAGATGGTCACCCATCCCCGGACCAACTGCGGCAAGCGTAACTTAACCTGATAGATCTACCAGTACGGCTGTTATTACTTTGCTACAAGCCTCTAAAGAATGTATTCGAGATGTTTTTGTAAAAAAATCAACTCCAAATGCTGAATAATCACTCACTCTAACATGAAACTATTTGTCTGAACAGCTCCCAGCAGCCGTCAACATATCCGATACTGAGAGGTTCCCAAATGAACATGTAATTCACATACACCGCACCTGCGACAGAACGAAGAACAAGATACACTAATTAATTAAAACGAGAGTACGTCAGCGTCAACGTTCACTCATTCGTTCATCCAAGCCGAAACGTAAAGTAAAAGAAAGAAAAAAATATATAGTTACGGTTTTTTATCGAACTCTCGATGGTCCGCTATTTTGAACGTATGTTTTGTTATTTTGGATAAGTTCGTGTCCCCAGTCGGCTAGCGAGGATATGAGGGAAAATAAGGAAATGAAAATAAGGATAATATAATTTTGGGGCATTTTCTTTATAAACTATTTTTTTAAAAGGTAAGCTACCTACTTGGAGGGGCTCATGGCTAAGTAGTAACAGCCCCACGGTTGAATCAATCAGGTTAAACTATGCTTGCCGTAGTCAGTCCGTGGATGGGTGACCATCTTTACATACTCAGACCCTTCCGTGCCTCAGAAAGCACGTTAAGTCGTTGGCCCGGCTCTCATTCTTGGATCTTTGGCATTCGTTACAGGTCGTCAGAATCCCGAAAGTCTGACAACTAGTCTTACCAAGGGGTATCACATCATGTTACCCACTAACTGGGTTCAGGCAGTCGCTCCATGTAACATATTGGTATTCAGCTGCATCCGGTTAGACTGGAAGCAGAACACAAAATATTAGGAAAAATAGTAAGATTGATATTGTAAACTGATTGTATTGTACTTGGTTCAAAGTACGGAACCGTACGATGCAATACTCGGACACACACGAGGTCGGTTTATTTTTCTTCATAATATACAAGTTTTTCAATATCATCATATCATATTTACTTTCTAAGGGTTTATCCACACATAGGGTCAGGGCTAATCTTTTCCCCCGACAGAAGCTATTTGCTTGGCTCAATCATACGGGGTGACATGGGACATCGAAGCTGGAAAAATTCAGCACATGATTCTACACCCGTAGATATTTTTCATAGGTTATCAAAAAAAAAAAATCTGCTGTCCTGGAAACAGGTTGTGTGTCGATGTCCTTGACACCTTGTATAGTCCTGGCGATATGATTGAGGACATCCTGACGATTTTTACATAAAAATCGTTGCTATTACGAACGTAGGAAGGTAACATAATCATATTTTAGTTTTGTATAATTTTATTAATTAAGTTAGTAGCTAGGTAATCTGTTTTGTTACTGAATTTACGAATGATTGTCACTGAAGCACACAAAGAACGACTAGCAAAAAAAAGGCCGCCTCTGCACATTTTCCGTGAGTAAATATACATATGTATGTATCTATCTTTACTTACAAATAATAAAGCTGATGAGTTTGCTTGTTTGTTTTTGTTTGAACGCGCTAATCTCTGAAACTACCAGTCGCATTTGATAGGCCAATTCTTGAGGAAGGCCATAGACTATTTAAGATAGAGATAGACAGATAAGATACATTAAGCGTTTATTTGGCGCACACAAAAGACAGCACAACACAAAAGTACAATAAGATGATAACCAATTACATGAATGCAATAGATAAAAAACAAGGTGCCGATACAAGAGCAAATAGAAAAACACATCGAAATATAAATGACACTCTGACAAATGCTAAATAACGTAAATACACAGTGCGGTGTGCGTCTCAAGGACCCCCAGGAGTCGAGCAAATAGATATAAAGTAAGAAATAACGCGAAGCGAAAACGAAGTAATAACGCGGACGGGCGATGCGATGCGACGGGGGCAGAAGCTAGTAACACTATAATGTCCTAAAAGTTTAAATATATAAATACAAAAGTATGGAGTAGTTGTTTGCCGCGGTTGCCAAAGTTTCACCGCGTCGCTCGACTAGTTTCTGTAGTTTCACACCTTTTTAGTGTAGGTAACTCTGCCGTGATACCACCAACTTTGGCCCCGTGTCGCTAAAAAATGCATCAATGCATGCTTTTGGCGAATATAATAAATAGACCAGCAAGGACTATTGAAAATAAAGAAATAATCAAGTAAAGTACAGGGTGGCATCATCGATGCACAAACTGCCGGTCGATTCTGTTAGAATCTCACCGTGAGAAGTTGAAGTGAAAGCTGTCCTTCCATCTGATGCTAGGGATTGACACTAACGACAGCTCACTTTAAGCTCACTTCACCCGAGTTATCACGGTGAGATTTTTACAGAATTGTAATACCTGTACCTAACCATAAATTCAGCTCATGATTCTAGACTCCCTCAAAACTGCTTTTTCATAGAAAAGTGTAATACTTACGCTGTCAAAATGTATGAAATAACTAAATCTTTTTTAATAACCGCCGTAAAACAACATACAACCGGACACTGACTTGCAAATTGTAAAAACCGTAAGAAAATTTGAATATTCGCGGTTACCTAGCGCATCTCCAGCAGTGCTATTCTGTAAAAATCTCACCGTGAGAACTTAGGTGAAGTGAGCGCGAAGTGAGCTCTGTCATTCCCTAATGGTAGGGATTGACACTATTAAGTGCTCACTTCACTTATGATTTCACGGTGAGATTTTTACAGAATCGCCCGACTGGTCCATCCTCTACCATTGCGGGCCAGTCCTTTCGGTAGTAGTCAAGTTCGTCTCTCCCTCTACGCTGCCCTTTGCCGTTTTATGTCAAAGTATCACTACATAGTATAAAACAAAGTCGCTTCCCTGTCTGTCTGTCCCTATATATGCTTAGATCTTTAAAACTCCGCAACGGATTTTGATGCGGTTTTTTTTAATAGATAGAGAGATTCAAGAGAAAGGTTTATATGTATAATACATGCATAATATAGTAGAGAAACACTGATAATTTTAGAGGTTTCTAATGTGATGTCGTAAATAAACACATTTTTTTGCGCTTACATTGTAAACGCTGGCTGAACCATTCAAGATAGATCAAAATAATGAACTACAGTATTGTACACCTTAAAAAGTTCTACAAAAAAGTCCGCGATGGTATATGTCTATCTCTTAGGGAAAACCCACAATAACCATTTTTTATCCTTAACTTTTTACGAGAAATAATGGCTCTAAAATTATCAGTGTTTCTCTACTATATTATGCATGTATTATACATATAAACCTTCCTCTTGAATCACTCTTTATCTATAAAAAAAAACCGCATCAAAATCCGTAGGCACAGACACAACAGACAGGCAACGGGAAGCGACTTTGTTTTATACTATGTAGTGATCAGCATTGCACCCGTGCGAAGCCGGGGCGGGTCGCTAGTAATAAATAAATAACAAATCAAAGTTAAAACAGCATAAAAACTCATTTTTTGTAAATCTCGCAGTTTTTCTTAACGAATTTTAATGTAATCAAATGCACACAGAATAATAATACACTTAATCTTGGATGACGACCGCGTCACCCCCTAGGCCAGTAAACCCGAGGCGTCGCAAAACACGCCACAACAGGAAAACTTCAAATAGAATAAGATTTAACATCCCTTTAATGGCGGTGTTAACAAACAATTATTTTGACTTAAGCCGCGGTTTATTTCGTGTCGGGTCTTTCCCCATGGGATTAATATGTGAGGCTCAGTTTTAAACGATACCTACAAATTGAGAAATGAGAGGCTTTCATTAACACTAGGTAACAACTTAATTAATACCTAAAGAAAAGTGCAGTGTTTGATTTCAAACTTTCAGTGCTGAGCCTTGCGTTCAAAATCCAATAGCACGATTTTATTTAGGTGTCGCTTAGTGCTCGTGAAAACGGACTTAACTGAACCAGCAAGTTTGTAAATCATTTAAGTAATGTGACTTTGCTTGGCTCCTATTCTTTGGCAGATTGTATTCTATGCGGTAGTTGCTCGTGGGTGCATATGGCTCATTTGCTAAACTAGAGAATGATTAATTGTGACTACCACAGTCTTGCCTTAGACGGGAGAATCTACAAGGAGATCTATAAGGAGATCTGTCTTGCCTTAGACGGGAGAATCTAATAAGGAGCACAATACTGACTGTAGTATTGTACTGTTAAGTAGTATATGCGGGAACGCAGGCGTTCATTAATTAACTAAAAACGAAAAACTTCGCAAGCAATGGGTAATTGCTACTGAAGGCTGCGGTTGTCGACCTCAGGACGAGCTGATTCTCACACGAACAACTGTACGTTGCTTGCTCCCGCGTCACCAGTCCTGACTCTCTTCAGATTTTGGCTGCTGTGACCAAATCTACAAACATAGTATACAGGAAAGTTTTATAAAAATGTGGAAATTATTTTAGTACATTGTGGTGTTTTACGACTTCTACACAAACGAAGCCGGGATCAGAAACTAGGAATATTATTAAGAGGTAAAATTTGTGAGTTCGTATATAACCTAAGTTTCGTTCGTATGTAAACTAATGTAACCTTCGAACCTCCTGATCCGAATCCGAAAATTCTTTAACTAACGGGTACTACAGTACTGTTGAGTGTTATAGGATGTATTTATGTTAGACAATAATATTTTGAGGCCAGATTGCAGTCAGTCCGTGTAAAATAATTGATCTTGATCTTCATGTTTACTTACAGGTTTTAACCCGCATCGGTTTAGCCCTGAGGCCCAGGTCAATATGCTTTTAAAATAGAAATGGAATATAATAATAATCTTAATATAACTTTCGTCTGATAGTTTTGCCTCCATTACAAAATGAAGGTTAATATTTAAAAGGCACATAAATTGTTTCAGTACCATTTAAACGAACATCAATCAGAAACAAATGAGGCTTCAATATCGTAAAAGTACACTTGAATTAATAAATTTGTTATTATATTATCGCTTTTTCTAGTGTTTTTATTTAAATAGACTGATGTCTCCATAGGGAAATATTTCGTTTTGCAAAACTAAGCATATAGGAGGTAAGCATTTTCTTGCTCAATAATGAAAGGAATATCGTTACTTCTGTATTAGCAAGGCCGTTTTTCATGTTTTTCCTAATTCCTTTAAGATAAACGTCAATAAAACACAAATATTGTCAGTTTAACTCACTTAATTACAGCAGCATTTTTAAGGTAACTTGTCATAACATAACATAACATGCACACGCATCCTCTCAGTGAGTGTGTGTAGGAGTGGACCATAATCCACCACGCGGGCCCAAATAATGGATGTCACATGTCTTCGAATTTTTTGGTTTAATTTCATCACCACTGCTCTCAAAACTGTGAAAGAAAACATGGAGAAACATATTCTAGAAATTATTATAAGGAAATGCTTAATATCTGGTTTTACCTACTACCATCACCTTATGCCCTGCAAACAAACAGAACATTTGCAATAACAGCGATCATACAATTTAATCTTAAGACTTTCCTACCTATTTTATCTCACATTCGACCCGTACCTCTAATATCCTCACGCCAGGGGTTCCGTAATTTACGCACCAATGGCTCGACAGACCGCCCTTAAATCATGACCTCCTAGTCAGACAAACAGACAAAGTAATTCCTATGTGAACTTTTCTTCAGGACCTATAAAGATGGCGGCCATAGATAAAAAGTCTATGATCAGCGGATTTTGTGCCAAAAAAAGGGAAAACGAAAGTAGTGAAAATGTAGTTTTAGTGGCCATAAATATGTTTATGATAATAAAAAACCTTATCTTGTATTGACATTTTGTGTTTGCTTGACCAGTAGTTTTCTGTTGTGTATTTACTTTTGAAGTTTAGTGTTTGTAACACGAAATGTACACACCTGAGCTATGGGGTGTTTCTCGGCCTAGGTGTGTTAATAATGATATCCAAAGTCTAGAAACATGGCAACAGAAATAAGCAATGATTTTCTTTATTTCATACTAGTTCTTCCTATCCATCGCTATCGACTGGTAATGTACCCAAGAGTCTGGCGGCATTGCCACGTTGTATGGCAATGCTTAGCCCCAGATCAAGTGTACAAGCCAGCCCTTGGTCACGGGAAGTGTCAACTAGCCGTTTAGAGCTTTCATAGTAAATCTTTGGTTTCCTAAGAAAACGGTGAACGGTTACACAATAACGGCTGTCCTAACACTTAATTACAGAGCGTTTTTTGACACATTTATATCAACTCCTGGTAAAAATTACAGATTTTCATGACGGAGATTATAATATGATGGAACTACTCTTTTAGGAATCCGTAGTGTAAGGCGAAATCGTGAGATTGCCCGCGAAATTCAAATTTTCCCCTTTCACGGGCTACCTCAGCGCATCCCCCTTAAAAGTAGATAGGCCTATACATGTGACTAAAATCACCCCAGCTCACACGTGTTTGCATGACATGTACTATTTCGAGTGCACGCAATAAATCGTGCACATTCCAGATTTATGGTCAAATTGCGAGTGTTGCTGCAATTGCCCCCACTCTGTCATCCTTACTAACGGCGCATGATTATCACACACGATATATTTTGACAAATGCACGAGTAACTTCAGCTTAATATATTACTGGAGGTAATTTATGAGTTGCAGCTCGAATGGTTGTAAATTGCTGTAATGTGGTGAGCGCGTAATGGGTGTTGTCACCTCAAATTTCCCTGTGGGGTATTGTGCATGCTGCCATGGTCAATGAGGTTTTTAATCGGCAATGTTAAACTGTGATTATTGCAGTCATGTGCAGATGTTGGACAATTCACAGCGCATTTTCATCACCATCATTGGCAGCGTTGTTCCACCCATTGTTGAGTATACGCCTGCTCCCACGGAACAGAAACAAAAATCTGTTCCGTGCCTGCTCCCTTTTGTGCCATGCTTCCCTGGTCTGTACGAGCCTCATACATTTCTTCCCTGCGATCTGATGTAGGTCGTCCACCCACCCACCTGGCTATTTGGTCCGCCACAGCTCCTTCTATCGTTTCCAGTGACAGAGCTGTATCGTAAGAGCTGGACGTCATGCGGAGAAACCATTGCCCAGCAGTGGGATGGTGCAGGCTAACAGTAGCAATATAAAGTAGCACATAGGTGCAACATACAATAATACGTGACTGGCAATGCCGCCAGTCTCTTGGGTACGTTACCTTTCGACGCCATATTTTTTAGGTTAGGACGTTATAGAATAGAATACTCTTTATTATGTACACCATATAGATTACAGACATAAATATAGAAATTTTACAAAGGGTGACACAATGGGCGGTCTTATCGCTAAGAGCGATCTTTTAAAGACAACCTTTGGATGGATTGAAAAGGGAAGGAGAGACAAATATTGTAGGTAATAATCCAAACTAATATTATAAATGCGAAAGTAACTCTGTCTGTCTGTCTGTCTGTCTTTGCTTCACGCCTAAACTACTGAACCGATTTGTGTGAAATTTGGTACAGACATAGTTTGGAACTTGAGAAAGGACATAGGATAGTTTTTATTACAAAAAATAAAATAAAAAATAAAATTTATTCCGGACATACAGCGCCATCTATTGGTCAAGGGTCGGCATCAATTCAGTACTGAAAATTCATCGGAAAAATGTAAATAAATAGTAAAAAGGTATGAAAAATATAATATAATACAACTTTTAGTACATAGAAAATGCTCTAACGGAGTATAGATAATTCTATTAGTACTATATGTCGAGTTGGTGATCGCGCAATGGTGTCGATCGTTACACGAGTTCGGTTCATGTTATTGTTTCAATTCATGTGGGAATTTTTAATTTTTAAATTTTTAATTCATTCATTCATTTTAATTCATTTCCATTTTTAATTCATTCTTTAACTATGTGGGTAAAACCAAAAATCTGCCGGAAGTCACTATTCCACGCGAACGAAGTCGCGGGCAAAAGCTAGTATTGTTATATTTTAATTTAATAGTAAGTAGTAGTATTTTATCCAGTGTATATATGCTTATCCTCTTTAATAAATAATTTCAATAAAAAAATATAAGTTCGTCACAAAATGCCTGACTTTCCTTGCAGAATTCTTGTTCCCGGCAGATTTGCCACTAAAAGTCGGCCGTCTACGATGAGTTTTATCGTAATGGGCTATTAAAACGCAGAGCCAACAGTGGACTTTATGGCGACAGTGACCACCGTATCATAATTAAGAGGACAGACAGATATGAGCGTTATTTCAACTCAAGCTCGGACTCCAAAATGTATGATTTTTATTTATAAGATCAAAACCATTTAATGTTATTTTCGCAAATACCCAATTACCAAAGTTATTGCAAGAATTTGACGCGGATTATTCACTTATTAATCAGCAGGGTAATTGCGTAACACACTGTCAGTAGCAATGGGTTTCATTTTGACAGTTCAACAACATTGCGTTATTTACGTTGTTCTGCAGACATATTTTTCGAACATATGGAGCAATGGATTAGCAATATGCTTCAAAATTCAAATTGAGAGTAATAGTATGTTACGCAATTAGGGTGCGGTATAAAGTTATAGTCACTGTATTTTTTCAAGACTTGGCCCAGTTGGGCGCCACGATAACGAAATACCTCCTTTATTTACTTACTATTACCACTTACATTTTTTTTACAGGCGGAACCCAGTACAAAAATGTAGCTAAAATTTCCACACTCAGAGACGTCACCCAAAAACCAATTAAACACCACGAGTAACAAAAATTAAATGTTTTAAACTGTCATATTTAGACTGACCAGGTCCCAATTTATACCTGAAGACCAATTCTTGTATAATACCAATTCTTGTGTAAATCTAGTCCCAGTTCCAATCTCAGCGACAATCAATGTCAAAAACTTGTCAAAAATGTAAGCACATTAGACGTATTTTTGATAGATTGAGACGTTACCAGAGATTAGGATGCGAATGTTCTTAGAAATACGAGAATTGTTGATTAACGTGCATGGTATAACTATTGCATCATAATGGCAACAAATAACTGGAGAACTGAAAGTCAGTTATATAATCCAGCTTCAGTAAACTGAAGATGACATCTACTTCTTTTTATATTTACGCTAAGGAAAATAGGCTTATCTATTTCTTTACAAAGTGACATTTCCAATAAAATATAGTGAATTTTGTATTTTTATTTTGTTAGAATTTGTAATTCTATAATACATTTTAAATAAATAAAAAAATAAAGTCCGCCAGACCGTATTTCGGCCACGGCGGCCAATCTCAACGGAGACCAGCCTTCGGCGCGGGAGATATTATAGTGCAGGCGTGTGCGCGCAGACACAGGTGCACTGCCTGTTCCCTCACTCTCATAGTCCGATGGGACGGCAGTCCGACATGACCGGAGAGAGATCCATCTATCCACATATGTATACAATGACATGAATATTTACTTTGTAAAGTATGATATTATTTAATTAGTGTGAATGTGAGGACTATGTGGGTCATTGTTTTTGTACCCTTCACTTGGTTTTAATCATCGTCTGGCAGTTTGAGTAATTTATGCGGCTCACCCAAATGTCCTTCCTTTGGTATTGCTCGTGGAATCGTTGACCTCCTTTTGTTTTAGTTGAGCTGCATGATTACTGACAAATGCGTGCACTGACTGGACATGTCCATTGTAACTGTGTGGTTCTTTCTTCAAAAGACCATTTCAGACACCAGTCTACATGGTCTTCACATGATTTGACCAAGATTATGTCGGGACTTTAAAAGAGACTGTGACCTCTGAGTTTGTTTCGGCCTTTCTTCTGAGAGTAGTCAGATAGGAAACGCCGACCTCATCTAGTTTTTAAAACATGATTGTCTTGTAAAAATGCTTGTACAAACCTACTTACAGAAATAAAATCATTTATCATTTTCTAAGTTTTGACACCGCACCGTAGAAATCTTTTTACAATCTGTCATTTTGTCTTACGTTTCTACAGTAGTAATACTACGTGCAAACAAATAGCATTTTTTTTTTAACCTGGTTATGGCTGATATTTCAATTGTCAGATGACTTTCATCTGAAGAATAAACATAGCGGTTTCACAGGTTTTGTAAACAAAATATAATTATGTGAAACTATCATATTTATGCTTCAGATAAAAGTTATCTGAACATTCAAAAACTTGCCCTAGAACTAATTTATACTAACTAAAAACCCAACCAGAAACAGTCAAAACACACCATTTTAAATTACCAACAATCCAAGAAAGGGGAAAAAATAATTTAGCAAAGCTTGTCTCCGGTGTAGACTGTTTGTCTTTTCTTTAGGATAGCATGTTAGTACGATTTATTTCAGTTCAGTCTGCCTCGGAATGCGGCGGCTTCTTTGTTGAATTAAGCTTTAAGCTTTACTTAGCCCCAGCTAAGTTCTGCACGGAATTGTAAACGAGTTTGCAGTCAGATAGCTTAAGTACAGTCTGAGCTTTTTATTTATAGAAAAACATGGCCGTTTTGTATAATGACTGCTGTTTATTTTGTTATTAAGTAAATAACAGTTTTTAAACAACGCTTTTAGCTTAGCTCTACGTTTTGAAATCGTGATAAAGTGTCTAAAATGGCTAATATTTAGAGACCCTTAAAAGTAACGTTCTATTTAAAATATTTTGTGTATGTTCATTAATGATGTGTGGTGTTTTATGTAACGGGCGAACTGGAATTATGTTCAAAGCACCATCATAGAGGTAATTTTCAGAATGTTCTTTATAATGCATAATGCCAACAGGCACAATAGAAGACAGACGTAGCAGGAGTGGCTCATAATCGGCCTATACTCTTCCCACTGCTGGGACACAGGGCGCCTCTCTTCGAGGGGGAGTGGACTGTAATGCACCACGCGGGCCCAGTGCGGGTTGGTGGATGTCACATGTCTACGAACTTTTCGTTCTAGGACTAGGTTTCCTCATGACATTTTCCTTCACCGTTTTGAGAGCAGTGGCGATGATGTAATTTACGCAATGTAAAGTGCCTGCTTGGGTTCGAACCCACGACCCAAGACTCGTAACACGGGGTCGTTACCTCCGTTCTCTTAACTCAGCAGTGGCACACATACTATAAAATCATGAAAATAAAAGTGCATTTACTAAAGATAAACAAACAAACCATACAAAAACTCCACTCATTATCAACTTTATGCATACACAACTCCCAGGTGTGCGGAATTAAGTTAAAAACCGTAACTTAACCGTAGCGACAGAAACGTAACGTAAGTTAATTAGGCCGGTTGCCCGCTGCGGCGGGCTAATGAAACGATGAGGGCGTCGCAATTTGGTCGCCGGCTCGTGTGTAAGACGCCTAATAACCGCGGTAATGTCTCGGAAGATATACTGGATAGTGCTTGAGACTATAGATACGTGTCTATGTCTGGGTAGATATAGATGTATGTTGTAGTCGTGACAAGTGTTTCGTTTTTCGGCGCTCAGCAGACGATGGACAATTTGTCCGCGATAATAGAACGTTTGGAAATCTATGCAATAACGCACACGAAGGACAAATATACTGCTAGGATTTCCATACGTACTATCGTCGTCATCGAGGGACCCGTGGCTAAGTAATAACAGCCGCACAGGTCGATCGACCAGGTTAAGCTACGCTTGCCGCGGTTCGTCTGTGGATGGGTGACCATCTTTACATACCGGGACTCCTCCGTGCCTCGGAAAGCACGTTAAGCTGTTGGTCTTGCTGTCATCCGTGGATCTTTGACAGTCGTTACGGGTAGTCTGGACCCCGAAAATCTGACAAACAGTCTTAACAAGACGTATCATATTACCCAGTAACTGGGTTTTGGAGGTCATTGCTTCAGAAGATCGAAAAACGTGTCTGCTCAACAACGTAAATAATAACGCAATGAATGTTGTTAAACTGTCAAAATGAAACCCATTGCTACTGATAGTATGTTACAGAACTTGACGTATTTCAATTAAAATAATATCATAAATACACTATTTATTTAGGATGTCAAAGTATCATTAAATGTCAGAGTATCAAAGAGTAAGATGTCAAAGTATACAAGATTACAATTAGGATGACAAATTACATTCAAATAGTCGTTAAATTGTAATATTTTAAATCGGCAGTGCCTTGTCCAGTCTTGTCAGTATGACCAAACCTCTTTCCAGCTCATAGCTACAGTTGCAAGGAAGTGCTGATACGCATTTTACGCCACCGTCACGTTATCTATTCGACCCCATAGCCGTACCTACAGCCCCATTCATTCAGCAGTGGAGAACTGCATTGATCTCTATGTGTCCCTGGTCATAAATCTGATTTACGGCTAGCTTCGATGAACCCATGTCGGGTTTGTCTGCCAGGATTCTAGTATGATTCACAATGTACTTAAAATATTTTAGTTATTCCAGTAATGCAGACGGATTTTAAAGAACCAGTTTATCGTGATGTACGATATATTGTTATTGGTTGGAAGTTTTTCGGCAAACTTAGTACAAAGTTATATCACATGCTAAATTGCTTATTGAGGTCAAGATGTGGTAAAACTTTTTGCTATACATAGGTATTGAGTTTAATTTAAAACCACATTTAAGTTTAAAGATATGGTGATTATTAAAGATAAAAACATGTTTATATAAAACCATGCTTATATGTATAATGTCGAAGATAGTTTAAGAAGTGATTATGTAAATCTGAAACTGCCTTAAAACTTCACCTACGCGTTATAATGAGGTCCTAGTAACTGTGGTGTCAAACGAGGCGGATAATCGTTAATCCAATTACGGATACCGCTAATTAAATTATTATGTCAACGCGGTAGTAGGCTAGGAGGGAAGAAAAACGTACGACTGGTATCAGTGACGGTAACTTATTGCAATGGGATTAATATAAGCTGTGCACTTAGAAAATAACCAGCCTTGCTTCTTGCCGGGCTTTTTTAAAAGTAAGCTAACGCCTATCCCAAAATCGCTTAGCTGTCAAACGATTGTGCAAAAAACAGGTTTATTTGTCACAGAAACACGTGCATACCAAAACATAATTAACTTGAATAATAAAAACTAAATAGATTTTTAATGACGAGCACAAAACAAAGTTACTCGACAGCTGCACGTCGTGACTTTGACAAGAAGGCTTCCACTCAGCAAAATGCTGCGTTATGGGGGACCCACAGCACACCGCTGATTTTCAGTGGTTACCCGAAAAGGACGTACGGAAACCAAGTCCGGTTTAATGATTGAAACTATGGGACAAAAAGTTGTTTAAACTGTCCAAATTAACTGAGACTAAAGAACACGCAATGCAATCTCCAATTTCAATATTAAGTATCTACCTATACCACCTGATAAAGGCAAGTCTCGTGATGATAAGATGACGAGCAGGCTATATACAGCAAGGCAATGCAGTGTCCATTAATATACACCAAACGACATCCACACATATACAATCAATAACAACCCCTCATAGTGTTAACTATCCGATCAGCATCACCCCAGCCAAACGAGCTTCGCAAGAGTTAATTAAAACAAGTTCAAACATCTATAAAAAGGCGATATACCCGTAAATGTTGCTGATAAAGCTAACGAACTCTTTAATGAGCGCTTGGGTACTACAACACCCAAGTGGGGTACTACAGTACCGCACGCGGGGTAGTGGGGTACCCCGCACGCATTAGGGGAGTTGGTACAAGAAACAAGTGCTGTAAAAACTTGTATCGTTCTGATGTCTTATGTATGCGATCCCGGAAATGTGGCGATCAATTGTGGGGTACTTTGATTTGTTAGGCTTCTATGGCGATGTGAAAGGGTTCGCGATGAATGGGGGCCATGGGGAATGGCATCCGGCTTTATAGTGGTGGATGGGGATCCTGAGTTATGGTCGTAAGGTTCTTGATAAAGATAGTTTGTACTTTATGATGATTGATAAATATGTCACATGCGAAAATTTAACAGCATATGACGTTTGTGCTTGATCGACTTTGCCCCCTTTATTTCCCTTAAAGTTAAAAGAGGTTTAAACATAAAAAATTCATGGTATAAGATTGGTGTGATTGGTGGTAAGATTGAGTATTGAGTATGGTTAAGCAGACTTAAATCAATTTATTCATAAATGTTTCTTAAAGTTAAGTAGTGATTAGCGATTGTTTAACGATACATTTTGACAATTATACGTCACTTAACTGTAATCATAGAAATCTGACAACCAGTCCTACCAAGGGGTATCGTATTACCCAGTAACTGGGTTGTGGAGGTCAGATAGGCAGTCGCTCCATGTAAAATACTGGGATTCAGCTACATCCGGTTAGACTGGAAGCCGACCCCAACTTAGTTGGGAAAAGGCTAGACATATATAAATCTAATCATCGTTTATAAATAAGCCCCTGTTTAACTTAAAGCAACGTTTATAAATAAGGGGGTTACAGAAAAACCAATAGTGCACGGCTCTAAACCGCATGGCGGCTGTAACAGAAAGATAAGAATTATGACAAGGGGATAGGGAGCAGATCATCATGTGTCCCAACATCCTTCTGTGTTCGTCAATTTGTCCATGTTTCACAGTGGTAGTTAACATTAATGTAGTGTTTAGGATATTGTAGATAACACTATTTTATAATCTTTATTTTAATATTATTTTTCTTTATTTTTCTACCTTCTCAAGGGGAGGGGCCCGTGGCTAAATAATAACAGTCGCACAGGTCGATCGATCAGGTTAAGCTACGCTTGCCGCGGTTGGTCTGTGGATGGGTGCCCATCTTTACATACCGAGTTCCCTCCGTGCCTCGGAAAGCACGTTAAGCCGTTGGGCCCGGCTGTCATTTGTAGATCTTTGACAGTCGTTACGGGTAGTCAGAAGCCCAAAAATCTGACAACCAGTCTCACCTAGGGGTATCGTATTACCCAGTAACTGGGTTGTGGAGGTCAGATAGGCAGTCGCTCCATGTAAATTCTGGTATTCAGCTGTATCCGGTTAGACTGGAAGCCGACCCCAACATAGTTTTGAAAAGGCTAGGCAGATGATGATTTTTCTACCTTCTCAAATATATTTTTTTTTGTAAAATGCTCTTCTATCTGTGAAAACTTGTAATTGGCCTTATTTCTGTTACTCTTAATCGTGCAAAAGTTTTTAGCTGTAAGTTTTCCAAAAACTGTAAAATAAATCAATAAATAAATAATTCATGAAAGGATTTCACTTTTCAAGACACAATAATAATCCTTGCCTAACAATAATCCTTACTAAATAATAATTATAGTCAAAACAGTTAATAACATAATTATACTCAAATAACTGGAAAAACGAATCTAATCGCTTTGTTTACCCAGATTTAAAGCGTTAGATCAGCTGATCGCACTGCTAGGTATAAACCTAGCAGTGCGATCAGCTGATGACGATAATGAGTTTACATTTGCAGAAACGAAATGTCTATAGAGCACTTACGACACATCCAAAATGATACGTTGTAAATTTAGGGTCCCTCATAATGTCTCGAAATAATATATTGAGTAAGTATAAACAAAAATTGCTTCATTCTCACTGAAATCTAGGCATTTCAGTGAGAATGAATTAAAAAAAATTACCCAGGCTAGTCTGAGAATTTTATTTTATGAACTAAACGAAAATAATGCCGTTAGCGGTAAAACTTTATTCATTTATTTAGCTAGGACTACAATTAATGTATCTTCAACATATACAGTATTAAGACAACTGTAATACCAGAAACTACAAATCACTACTTGCAGAAAACAACAAACAGTAAGACAAAAATAAGAAAAAAAAACTTACATCGGCGTACGAGAACTTGTCACAGAGGGAACACACGCGAACCATAGAACAACACATGAGCCCCGCCATGGCAGACAACATATTTATCAGGAGCAGCCATTTATCACCACACCGGCCAAGGAGACATTTGTTACGAAACGTCAAAACTAAAATAGAATTCACTTGTTTGTGTCCAAACAGCGACCACGTGCGGCCCACCGGGCGGGCCGCTCATATCTGACGCCTCACTTACCTTATTACATGAAAACGAGAAAAATATCACCACTCCACACACTTACCGACATTATCTAATAACCATTTGTACATAAATTAATGTAAAATCAATGAACCCACTCGCTTTGATGTTTCTTGTTACGTCGAGCACCGTTTAATTCACAAATAAGTCTTTTAAACTGGGCCAAAGCAGTTTATTTTGTAAATGACACAATTCTCTATGGAACATGGCTTTTAACGTTTGATTTATGCTAGGACACCCCATTGGAAAAAGTTTTCTACAATGGTTTGCGACTGCAGTAATGTGACAATAAAATCAATATGTGCGGAGTCATTAATTATGTTATATCAGTGTTACATGAACGCACCTGATGTAAAAGCGCGGGAGAGTCATCCGTCAAGCCGCGGCGTGGCGCGAACGAGCCGCTATTCACTGGCACTCGTCACAAATCCATATCATTGTCAACACGAACACTCGCGACAATACCGAGACTCTAAAAAAAAAAAAAGACGCGAAGTTGTATATAATTTGTGGGAAGGTGTCGGGTGCCGGGTGTCGCCGGGTGTCGGCGTCGGCCGCGCGCTGTCGACCAGCTCGCGAAATGTTGTCGGATGGACTGGAACCGGCGCGGTGTGTCGCGTATTTTTCTATTCTATACGTTTGTTCTCTTCTCAATCGTGTCATATCATTTTCGTGGACACTGGGCGCTGCTATTTTTAATTGGCCCTATATCTTTTTAAATATATTTCGTGGGAATATTTCTGTTCGCCACAGTTCTACAAACAATCGGTGCATATTTCAAAGGTTTTATGACTTTTTAAAATTTGTTCCGTTTTGTTTTAGTCTTTGATCTACAAATTGGCGACGTGCGTGTAATGTTGTTGTATATTTAAACGCTGTTACTGATTTGTTTTTGTAAGATATAAATATTTAGGCAAGTCGTCCCTTTGCGTCATTCATACCTTCGTCTCTTCATTATACATTCTAAGGATCCTACTTCATAAGAGATCTACTATACTAAGCCTTAAGAACATTCTAGGAACAAACTATGAAAGTATTTACAAATGAAAGTTTTATTTAACAAAAACATACCTATTTTTAAGACAACAACTGAAAAATACGCACCACTAATCACCCCTAATCACCATAGCACACTAGAATGCGTAAATAAGTAAATAGGTAAGCCAAAAAAAACTCCCCAAGCAAATATGTTCCGCCCAAAAGGCACCGCTAAGGGAAACCAGCTCATAAAATTTGAGTTGAGCCATTCTGTCTGTTTGTTGATGAGTCAGCTACACACCGTGTAACGACGTTTTTCAATTGGGAGATTTGAACAGGCCGTGTCGGAGGACATATTATGTTGTAATTTAGAACATGCTGTAATGGGGTGGGTAGGATTTGCTGTACAGTGTACGTGCTAATGTATGCATGTTCTAGATGGCGATAGGGTGGGTAAGGCTTGTTGTCTGGGAGGTACAGGTGTGTAAATGAGTCCGGGAATGCGTAAACTTAGCCCACGAAATTCTATGATATTTCTATGACATTTGAGGCCAATTCTAACTTAGGGAGTTGTATTCGGAACAGACAGATAGACTGAGAGAGAGAGATAGTGTCAGTGGTGGAGCGTCTAATGTGCACGGGGTCGCAGGTTCAATTGCCGCATTAATATAATATTAGTTTAACTACAAAGATATTAGTTTCACGACTGGAAAATCATGGCATTAAAACTATACCTTTTTATTCGGTCAGGAAAATGCTACGGACATTTTTTTCGTAGAACATTCATGGGTCAATTTAAGAAAATCTTGACTCATTAGTCAAGAAATACAAAAATGTCGGACATAATGATCAGGATCGTGTTTGTATCTCTTGTCAAAAATGTAGGTACATTTCACTACTTTTTTGACATTTCGCTGAACTGAGATTGTGACTAGATTTTTAACGTTTTTAATTACGCGTATCGGTCTTCAGGTTTCATTCTATTTCATTAGAAATGTTTGAAAAAACTGATTTCCTTTTTTCAATAACAAAACCTACAACTAAAAACTATTTACGTTATATAAATAGTGAAAAGCTTTTAGATCTTACTGCCGTAGTACAAACGAATTCGCCTCGTAGCAACATCAGCGGCACATGCCGGTCATATTATGCGCGTACGCCGAGTTTACGACGAGCTATGACTGAGGTACTCTGTACAGTCGAACGACAGAATGGTTCACGAAGTAACTTTAACCATAATTTTACGAACCGATTTAAAAATAAGTAGGTAACACAAGAATACTAGTATTGTAATTTTTTTAACCTATATTGTCCCACTGCTGGACAAAGGCCACCTCCAAGTCGTTCCAGGAACCTTTTTCCTACGACACCGCATCTAAGTCATCTCGCCACCGCTTTCTGTGCTGAGCTCGGCGTCCATCTTCAGGCAGCAGGCACCATGGAAGACTTTGCCCAGCAGTTATAGTGCATATCATAGTCTATCATATCAACCAATAATTTTTAAATGTTAAATGTCAATTTTATTCCCCGAATAGAAGATATCTGACGTTGGAAAAATTAGAATTTTCAATGGAAAAGTCAGATTTTTTATTTTAATCTCATCATCTGACTAGCTTTATCCGAGCTTTGTCAGTGTGTTACATGGAGCGACTGCCTATCTGATTTTTTACTGTAATCTGAGGAATGAAAATTACGGTTTAACAGCTTTTGCATAGAAAAAATCCGCCATATTTATTTTTCAGATCAAGAAAAATCGGCCTCGAGAAAAAATCCTAATACATACCTAACTGCTATTTTATTGAAATAAATATTACCAGTATGTCGCTAGGGTGTACATTTATTTCAGTTTACAAGTATCGGCGAGCCATCGAACTGTAACTAAACTACTACTACTACACTGATGGCAGTATATGCGTAACATGTTAGAAACTGTAGCGCATCGGAAACAAATAACGAGTTATGAGTTGCTATGAGCTTTCAGACAGTTTTTCAGAAGATCCAATAAGAAGTAGCGCCCTACTTCTTGTTGGATCTTCTGAAAATCTGTTTCTCAAAATTGCCGATACAGGTTTTGATGCCACTTTGCACAAAGGTAATAATAATGAGGTATCCTTACACTTTACACAAATATCACAACCATATCGCTATTGGTCCATAGCCCACCGTCAACCAGTCTCCTTTACAGATAATGAGTAGAAAGTTATGAAATTTTTCGTCATCTTCGGATAAGTCCCACGTAATACAAATTATTCTCTTAGATTAACTGTTAGATAATCACTATACTGTGAAACATGGGCATTACTTTTGTAAGCGATATTAATTTACTTCTGCAAAAAAGCAGGCAATACGGAACACTATTCAATGAAATGTCGGGGAAACCGAGACCAGTGTCACGTGCTGTGGAGAAAGTACTAGGATGACAAGATGCAACAAGAGAGCACCAATACTCAACACGTTCAACATGAATGTTTCGATATACTTACCTACCTACGTGCAGAATTTTTGGTAAGGAATAATAACTTCTAAACGAAAAATGTAAAAATATATTCTACTAATGTATTTGGAAATGTTCTTATAAACATCTTAAAATTAATTTTCTACAAACTCAAGATTTGCTCCTTGCAATCAAGTTGCTTCCTGAAAAGTTTAACGGCCAACAGATGGCAATAGTACGGTAGTGCGCTCGATAATTGTAACGTATTAAATACATTTTAAAAACGATACAAACAGACTTAACGGTTACATAGTTTCACTAAAAGAAAACCTTTTAAAATACCGTCTACATGAAGCGATCCCGCGATCCCAAAACCCAACCACAAATAATTAATAATCATGATAAAAAGTATCGAATATTACCGGCAAACAAATTGCTAAAAAAAGAAACAAAAACAAATGGAAAACTCATGCAAAAGACACGAAAACTTCAAATAAGTAAAAGCGGCCTCTATATTATTTTCACTGAACTAACCGTGGGAAAAGCACGTCAGATGGGACGGCACGTGTTAAAGGGCAATTGGTACCAGGATATCAAGAATCACGAGAAGCTTTCACTGCACCATAAATCAATATTCGAACAAATCAACAATCTTATCTATGCAGGTGGCGAAATTGGGAAACTACTGGATTTGACATGACACCTTTGTAAGCAGCGCCCCCATGGCTTGCATATAAAAGTTTGTCGGTGAATACGAGTGACCACTATATAGACAAGGATGCATAACTTTTGCAAAAGTATGCTGTGTGTGTGAATGAAAGTACACACATGCAAGCATGCATTGATTGGTGGCGGTTCAAATGTTGAATGAGTAAGTTGACGATACGTCAATGTATGCGTTGGCACCCCCTTCCATTGCAGGTCGGTAATCCTTCAATGTCACGATTGAAGCGATGCAGGCCGGTCGTGTCTTGTCTATTTTTGTATGGTCCGCCACACTGACTTTCGAAACCGGTCATAACAGTGCATTTTCTATATAAATTAGATTTGTATAATCAGTCCTTCCAAGTTTCAATCATACATAATAAACTCCTCTCATTAAAAAAATCCATAGATTTTTGGGCGTTTTCGGCTTCTTACATAATGGTTTTAATTACATATATATATATATTTATATATATATATATATATATATAGTGCAGTTTGATTAATAAAGCATAGATTAACCTCATAGTAATATTATGTTTGTTAGGTACAGGGCATGTAGATAATGGTTTACATGGTGTTCAATTATTTTGTCATAAAACTTATTTGAAATATTGTGTAATTTAGAAGTCTTCTTTTGTTTTGATTTTTCTATTTTATTTTCCTTAGTCTTACCTTACCTTCGTTAAAAGTTTACTCTTGTGCTTTCATGCTTCTAAACACAGCGGTTTAGGCTGTGTGTTTTCTGTCAGGAAATCAACAGTGCAATTATAAAACCACTACTAAACTCAAGGTAACACTATGGTTACAGTCGTAGTTGTTTTAAACAAAACTATTTTCCAAGCACAGAATTAGAAGCCTACGTTTATTTACTACGCTAGCCACGTCGTAGGGCGAGCTGCAGCAACATACAGAATTAGAAGGCTACATTCCGCTACGTCGTAAAACGAGCTGTAGCAACATGCAGAAGTAGCAGACTACTTTCTGCTACGTCATAGACCGACCTGTAGCAACATACAGAAATAGAAGCCTACGTTCTGCTACGTCGTAGACCGACCTGTAGCAACATACAGAAGTAGAAGCCTACGTTCTGCTAGGTCGTAGACCGACCTGTAGCAACATACAGAAGTAGAAGCCTACGTTCTGATACGTCGTAGACCGAACTGTAGCAACATACAGAAGTAGAAGCCTACGTTCTACTACGCCGCAGTTCGTAGACATGCAGTAGTAGCCAAGTAATATATAATGAAGTATTTTCTAATGTTCAAGAACCATCATCAATATTGTGCACTTGTTTTCTGTCTTATTTTAATAAGAAAATATCTATCACATGCGTGATGTGCGTCTTATTGTCCACTTCTAATATTTTACATTATTTATTCGATTGCATTGGTCCACTAATTTATGAATACCCGTATTTTCAAAACAACTCACGGTCGCGGTGTAATATTTCCTGCTATTATTTTTAAACTATCTTCTGGCTGTGACTTCGTCCGTTATTTTTATTTTTGTTATTTTTATTGTTTTAACATAAAACATTTCCTATCTCTCGGCAACTCTAAATGAAAGAATTTTCGGAATTGGATCTGAAGATCACCCTACATACAACCTTATTAATATTAGTATATATTATTTATTGTCTACACTAATGTTATAAAGAGGAAATATTTGTATTTATGTATGTATGTATGTTTGTAACGAATAAACTCAAAAACTACTGGACCGATTTCAAAAATGTTTTTCACTATTAGAATGCTACACTATCCTTGAGTAACATAGGCTATATTTATTACTAGAAAAAATTAAGGGTCCCTACTAAGACTTCAATGATTTAACCCAAGATGTAAAAAAAATTGCCATAAATGACAAAAAATAAATGTAAAGGTCAAATGTCGCATGCGCTGCGGAAACTATTAATGATAGAACAAAAAAATGTTCTACATTATTAAACAACATATCAATATCTACAAAAAACTTTGCGATACCATATGTCTAACTATTGTAGTTATGTCACTGTAACTACTTTTTTACATTTTAAAAGTATAGACCAGAAATGCGACCGTCTTGGAAGCGGATGATTCGGCCACTTTTGCTATTCGTACGGAGGCAGACATATCTAGCAAAATCACACTAAAAAACCATTCCGAGAACATCACTGATAATTAAGCCTTATTTACTACAGTAAGTACTATTATTACGGAACCATTTTCTCTTATTATCATTAATATAATATGCTGTTTTCTGCAGGTTCACCTTTTCGTTATTTTATTTGTCTCATACGTAATTATATATATAAGTATCACTATTATCAAACAATGTGTCCTATGCTAAAAAAAATGTCCACTAATTGTTTTATGGTGCTACTGCCGATCCATAAATTATTACTGTATTATTATAATTATATCTATGCATTTACTGCCTTTACAGATATCCGATTTATAATGTGCCATTGTTTTATAATTTTACTAATATTGCTTTTATTTAATACTATTAAATGTGTCTACACATTTGATTAATCACTATCACTACATAGTATAAAACAAAGTCGCTTCCCGCTGTCTGTCCCTATGTATGCTTAGATCTTTAAAACTACGCAACGGATTTTGATGCGGTTTTTTTTAATAGATAGAGTAATTCAAGAGGAAGGTTTATATGCATAATACATGCATAATATAGTAGAGAAACACTGATCATTTTAGAGGTTTCTAATGTGATGTCGTAAATAAACACATTTTTTTGCGCTTACAATGCAAACGCTGGCTTAAACCCTACGAGATAGATCAAAATAATGTACTACAGTATTGTACACCTTAAAAAGGTCTACAAAAAAGTCCGCGATGGCATATGTCTATCTCTTAGGGATAACCCACAATAACCATTTTTTATCCTATACTTTTTAAGAGAAATAATGGCTCTAAAATTATCAGTGTTTCTCTACTATATTATGCATGTATTATATACATATAAACCTTCCTCTTGAATCACTCTATCTATTAAAAAAAACCGCATCAAAATCCGTTGCGTAGTTTTAAAGTTCTAAGCATACATAGAGACAGACAGACAGCGGGAAGCGACTTTGTTTTATACTATGTAGTGATAGTGATCAGCATTGCACCCGTGCGAAGCCGGGGCGGGTCGCTAGTGGCTAATAATCATAATGTCTATATTATTATATATTACCAAAACTGCCGGGGGATCAGGACAAAGCTGAACACATTGTATTTGAATATTTTGGCGAATGCTTACGAGTCCTGGCTGACTCCAGATATCTCAGACATAGAATTTATTCGGATTAACACATAGGATACTTTTTATCCCGATATTCCCACGGGATCGAAACTTATGCGGGTGAAACTGCGGGGCGCTGCTGCTCTAAAATAAAAACATAGTGTAGTATTACTGTTATTTACCGACATTACAACACTGCTCATCCCTTCGATAAAATCCTTTGTTCCCGTTTTACTATACCCATGGGGTGAAATTTTTTTGTGCTGGGACCCACGCGCCACTAAACTCCCGCCATTGTTCGGGCCCGCTAGAATGCTCCAGTGACGTCACGTGTTTCGGGGCATTCGGTACTAAGACATCAGGAGTTGACTGGAGCTTCGCTATATTAAGTGCAGTGTTATGACAAAAGATGGCATCATTCACACGTTGCTTATTTTGTTTTGTAACGTAAATATAAACATTATTTTGAAAGAAGGCCCACCTGCGCGTTTTTGGGTTATCACAACTAACTTCGGGTTAACGAACTAATCCAGGTTGCGCCGTCATGGGTTATAGGTAAACCTAGAGTTAAAAACCTTTAAATACTCATTTAACCCTTCAGTCTAAGCTCTGGTTTAGTGTTAGTAATGACAAAATAAATTGACGTTATGAGGTACCGCTAATAACAAATTTTGTATTTTATAAAGTTCGACGTTGTAATAAGTGAAAATTCGGTACTATCTCAGCAAGCAATATATTCATGTGCAAATCCCAATAAATACTTTTTCTTTCTTTCTTTTTTTTATTTTTCCTTATCTGACGTTTATGTCAATCAATAAACTAAATCCCCATGGAAACCACATAGTACACACAGCTCCTTTAAGTGGTTATCCCCTAAAAAGACATTTCGTGGCGTTCGAATCCATGATAGGCCCAAGTTGGTTTTTGTATTTTGCAAAAACATTTTATTATGATTAATGTATTGTTTTTGTGATTATATAAGTTTAAGTTAGTATTTATTTTTTAAAAGGCTTTTTAGTATTGTTCTTTTTTAATGAAACGTTAATACGTATAACGACAAGCAATAATAGGGTTAACATTTACGAAACGTTAATTAACGTCTAAATAGACCGGAGGTTTGAAGACTGCTTGACGTGCAAGAGATTGGAATTTAAAATCCAAGAGACGAAATGTCTTTTTAGTCAAGCATATTTTTTTTTATATAAAGTATTTTTGTATTTTGTTTTAGTAATATTTATAAAGAATTGAAAAATTAAGAAAAATAAAATACTTTAATAATCATTTAATAATATTTATTATTTAATTTAAATAATATAATTTAAATTCAATGTTGTAGCAGTGTAATATGTTATAACTTGAGGGGTTAGCACATACTGACGCTGTGTGTACGAGTACAATACTATTAAAATAAAAAAGTCATGTTTTTGTTTGTTCATTCTTTTTTGGTCGGGTTACATGTCAGGGCACAGACATTGTAATTTAATTCTATTTTGTGACTCGTCGATTGAACTGCAATGTTACCAACTTTAAATATCAGGTTAACTCACCTGAAGATTAATTGCGTAACACACTCTCAATAGCAATGGTTTCATTTTGACTGTTCAACAACATTCATTGCGTTATTTACGTTGATGAGTAGACACATTTTTCGAATATATGAAGCAATGGATTAGCAATATCCTTCAAAATGATTCATAGTGTTACTTTTTAGTGGCGCATTACGCATTATGAGTTAAAATGTTAATTATGTACTTAACTCCGAATTTACAGACTCTACATTTATCTAGACACGCGTTAGTGTGTCACGCCAAGTTCAAGCGAACAGAACTGGCAAGCAGCACCGTGTGTAATATTACACGAACCATTTGGAGTCACTTTTGACCCCCTCATAACTCAAAAACTGTTTCACATAAACATGTCAAATTTGGCTCATATATTGAGACTTGCGAGATTTTAATTATATTATAGCCTTCTAGTTAGCCTTATAGTTTTTATTTTATTCTCCCGAAAATTTGGCTTCCTGGTAGAAACTAGCCATCGAACTTAGTCTTCCATTACTGTTAGTAGGTACTTAATAATAATTCGTATATGAGAACTAGCGAAGAAATTATATTTTAAGTTACTATAAAATATTTTATGTTGTTTCAAATAAATTTCAAGACAGACCATTGAACTTGGCACCCATTTAGATCTCACTTCTTTTGTCGTTGAAGTCAACAACCAAATATAAAATATTGAACTTGCATCTTATTTCACATTTATGTTTTTGATGGGATTAATTTAACCCGACTAAACATGCAAGTGCATTCGTAATCTTAGTTATAGGCTAGCTTCGTATTCAAAATAAAAGGTTTCTAAAGAAATAAATAAAAAAATTAAAAAAAATTAAACGGAACAACAATAGCGGGAAGCATTGTGTGGGAAGAATGTTGGACAGTCTGGATATCTGTGACATAAATGCCACGTGTTAATGACAACAAGATACTAGGATATCAGAGGACAGATGGAGCTATCGTGTGGAACGTAGGGTGCGTTTGTGTGTTCGTGTGTGGGTGTGGGGAGGAGGTCCAAGGTGAAGTTCGTGATTTCATTATTTAATCGATAAGATATAATTACGAGTATGAGTTACGACGTTGAAATGACGTAGTTGAGATCGGATACCGTCAAAATCATGTAGTTCTATAAATAGGTATACCTATTTATATACTCGTAACACCGTAATTCTGCCTACCTACGGACAGTAACGAAAATGGATTAAAATTTTAGTTCTTCAAATGATAATAAGTATAGAGAAAGATTTAAAAACCGACTTCCAAAAAAAGCACTAAAAAGTGCGAAATAACAGTAATTTCGGAAGTCGGTGGTAAAAACGAAAATACAAAACTCAAATGAAAGTTATTTTTTACTTGGAAGTCGGTCGTGTTCAAATAATAGCTTCAGTATCGCAAATATCGCAGAATTCAAATAATAGAAGGTACCTATGTATCTATATATATTCTTGTACCACTACTTGTTATGGAAACAACAGTAACAGGAAGTTGTATTAGATCTTCAACATACACCAAGTGGATTTAATGCGTATTATTGAAGCTAACTCCAAAACTACTGAAGCTGCCTTAATTAAATTCATATACAACGTGTCCCAGAATTAACGCACAACCTCTTAAGGAGTCATTGTGCTCATCATTATGAACAACTTTTACTATAGGACCAAACCTGAAATCGCGAAAAAAAATCAGCTCTTCCCTACATTTTAACGAGTTATGCGAACATAAATGTAGGGAACAGCTGATTTTTTTTTCGCGATTTTGGGCTTGGTGCCGTAGTAAAAGTTGTTCATAACGATGAGTACAGTGTCCTCTTATGAGGTTGTGCGTTATTAAAGTTACAGCTTGTATATGGTGACAGTTTCCTCAACCTAATGAAAAATAATGATCTGAATCAGCCCACAATTATTGAAGAATATCGATGAAGAAAAATAAAAAAAACTTTTCTATATATTTATTAACCAATAGCAAAACAGAAACTTAGTCAGAATATCAATTTTGTTGGTTTCTAGGGTTCCGTACCTCGAAAGGAAAAACCGGAACCCTTATAGGATCACTTTGTTGTCCGTCCGTTCGTCCGTCTGTCTGTCTGTCCAGACCCTTTTTCTCAGGAACGCGTGGAGGTATCAAGCTGGAATTTATATCAAATACTCAAGTACAGTAGACTTGAGTATTTGATATAAATTGCTGCCTTGGAGCCTTTGGAGCTGTGAAAAAATCAAACTTCTAAGCCAACGAAATCAAAAGATACAGCCGTTTATGCCGCAAATTCTGCAAATTTTCGACACTCGCAAGGGAATCAAAACCTACAGGGTACTTCGCGTGAACTCAGAATCTTGAAATTTGGTACGAAGCAACGTCTTATAGCAGAGATAAAGGAAAAATTGCGAAAACCGTAAATTTGTAGTTACATACCTAAAAATTTGTACGGATCCCTCGGTGCGCGAGTCCGACTCGCACTTGGACGGTTATTCTTTTATTTCCTAGATTAAAATCTCACAAAATAGTAATGTTTTGACACTGGTCTCTAAATATGTTTTATCTGTGGATAATGCAGTGGATCGCAATATTACTACCATTACTATTTGGTTAATCTTATGCACTATACATGTTGTAGTTGCTATTCTATTCTAATAAATAAAATAAAATAAACTAAAATACCAGCTTTGAAATTATATAAAATGATCAATAGAATTAGCATAAAAAATATTATTAAAATCTCGATTATGATTGTAAATGTTTGCTTAGTCAATACCTAGTATCAGGTGGGATGACACTGACAGCTCACTCCACGCTCACTTCATCTAAGTTTTCACGGTGAGATGGTTACAGAATCGCACTGTTGGAATCAATAGAATACAGCCAAAAATAAACTGATCCCGCAGCGGACAAACCCAAAAAATGCACTGGTTCATCAAGATTTAGGACTAGTCCATTATTTGCCATCTCCTCATTGGAAACCCGGCTCTTGCCACGTGTTCTTAAACATTGAATACTAGGGTATAAGACGAGACCTGGAAGTTCAACTTTGCATTTTGCAACATCAATGAACCCCCTTTATTACAACCTGTAGATTCATGAGGTGGGGTGGGTAGGCGGCGACGTACAATACAAAAATGTCCATTTCACTAGTGTGTGTTTGTATGCAATGCTCTGAGGCCACGTGTTTTACAACACAGGATACTAGGACATCAGAAATAAACTGGAGTTATTAGAATTCTGAACAGTACCATCCCAACCTCAGGACTAAAATATTTTGCAACTAAACATACTGTATCAAAATAATCTACAACTTGTTTTGCTGATGAAGATGCGAAAACTACATCTTCGTTTGTAACATAAACAAAAGAAACATCTAAGAAAACAATAGAATACTAAAGTAGCTTTTTTCTGTAATAATTGTGCAGCCAACATTAATTGTTTGATCGTGTTTTCCGCGCCACATGGATTTGTTTACTATCCTAATTATATCCTTAGTAATATATATCTCTTCATATAAGATTGTGAGAGAAAACGATATTTATAGTAATATTGAACAATCTAAAAAATAATAGTAATAATACGAGTAGGTACCTACATATTATATTACGTATAAAACAAAGTCTCCTCGCTGCGTCTGTCTGTGTCTTAACGCGATAAACTCAAAAACTGCCTAACGGATTTTCATACGGTACTCACCAATGGAAGGAATCATTGATGAGGAAGGTTTAAGTGTATAATTCATTAGGGTTTTGTGTAAATTGGCTGAAATATGACTATGATTGTTGAAGATATCGGAAAAAAATCATGCCGACCGGAAAGAGAGCTTTACTGGCGTGAGCCGCGTAAAGCAAGAGTGTTATGAAAACAATGGGGGGGGGGGGATGTTTTCCGACATCAACGCGAGCGAAGCTGCGAAGAAAAGTAATATTAATAATTTTATTTTAAAACAAATGTGTGACAAAATCTCCGTGTCGAGTTATAGAACTGATAAGTAAGCTAGGTATCCCACTGAAGGTGGTGAAACAGCTCGCCAACCATAACGTTTACTCGTTTTGCATACCAGGACATCATACGTCATGTGGTAAACATTTCTGCAGTTGTTTTGTGAAAATGTCACTCGAAATGTTTTCAATAAGGAAGGTGGTGGTGATAGTTCCGATTTTGGCACGTGAGCCTATAATGTAGACAGACCTCTTCTCTTCGAGGAGGAGTGGACTCTAATTTACCCCACGGGCCCAGTTCGGGTTGGTAGATGCCACATGTTTTAGATTTTTTTATTTAGGACCCCTATAACGATACCCATAACGATATTCAAATTTTGCTACTTTTTATATCTACGAGTAGTTTTAGTGTTTGGAATTTTCAAACATTAGGAATTAGGATACCACTAAAGACCGATTTTTCAATCGTTAATAAGTTTTTAATGATCTATGCGAGTTTTTTTACTCCCGGTTGTAAAGGGATACGAAAGCTTTCAAACCGAAATTTTTATTCCTCACATAAAAATATCTCTAATTATCTGACTATTAAAAACATCTGGCCTTATATTAGAGCATTATCTGTTAGATAAACACATAACTATACTGTAAAATATGGCCATTACTTTTTTACCTAAAGATAAAAAAATCTGTACCTCTTCTACAAATTGGTAATATTTATGTTATATGCAGTTATTATACAACTACTAACTATTTTCACAAATTACTATTTGTAATCATAATTATTCATTAGTAAATTAACAAGTTTGTTGCAGTTCAGTCCGGCTCTGTAGCAACAGAGGCGGCTCTCTGAGGCCACGTGTTTTTTAATACCGTGTACTAGGATACTAAGAGTGAACTGGAGTACGTGACTATCGAATCGATCTTAATATCACAACTGGGCGAGTCCAAATTACCAGATGCAACAGACGACCTTGACATAAAAAAACGACTCTGCCTCACCCCTCGACTAACGCTGCACACCTGCCGCGCCACGTGGTTTAAGACATTGAATACTGGGATATCAGAAGTTCACATAAGCAACTACAAAAAATGCAAAAAAATAATATTATTGTCATCGAAGTAAACGAAGTTAGTAGGAACTTACATAGATAATATGCTAAAAAATAGGCTAGAAAGAAGAAATACAACTCGAAACTGTTATAAAGAATGCCTGTCAGTAGTGTCAGTCTGAATGAAAATGAATGAGATTTACCCCGGTACTCAGAGTCATTACTTAAAATTAATCAATCATTAACTTTAACTGACAAGTATAAGTTAGAACGCAGTAAGTCAAAAATATGTCAGATTGAGAACATTTTTGTTGACATTTGTGCCAAGATATGTTGGTTAATAAAAGTTAATGAATGATTAATTTTAAGTGAAGTCTCTGAGTGCGGCAGATAATCACGCTTACGCGGCTGTCAATCGGTACTTGACATTAACCAGAACAAGTACTTGCAGTTTTTTCCTATTGCGTTATATAAGCCATTACTAAGGTATGCCTTATTATATTATATTTGGATTGGAAGTATTTCATTAGTTAAAAAATCAATGAAGATTACATCGCTAAAGAACAAAACTATGGAAACCCCATAAATGTTTAAGAAGAACATTCTAGGGCTCACTTGCACCCCAAATCACTAAATGCATTACAAGCCAAATGTAAGTGTTTAAAACATCATTCTATTATCTTCAAACAAACTCAACGGTCGGTGCTTTAAATTCGCAATGTAGATAGTAGATGGCGCTACGGAATGCTACGAATGCTACGACGTAGCACGTAGCTTATGTTTCCATCAAAGTTACATTTCCTTCCCGTTACCTTAATAATTTATTGTAAGTAATGTTTTAAATAGACAACTATTTTCTCTAATATAAATAAAAACTAGGTAAACTATAAAAATAAATTTTAAACTACTTATAAAATATATTTTTGCATTTTCGTAAGTAGTTATTTAATATTAGGGTCTTCCCTCCATCTGAAAAAATGTGTCGGCAAATACAAAATTAATAGACATCTATTTCTTAATTTATTTACTGATATGAAGTATCCTCAGCTTCCTTATGATAACGCCGTGCCCACCCGAAACCATTCCACATTCACGTCGTTAACGCAACTCCAGCTTATTCCTCATGTCCTAGTACTCAAAGTTATAAACACGTGGCCTCAGTACGGCCACTCGCAAACAGCCAAACAGGGCAGGATTTTTGCTAGGTCCTCATTTATAATAAGGGGTGTTGGTATCTTTGTGATCCGGGCGTTTATTTTGCCTTCATAAACTTAAACACCGCAGGTAAAACCTGGATGAGGCTGGCACAGGAACGTGAAGATTGACACAAGAAACGTGAGGCGTATCTATGGTCAGCAGTGGGTGAAGTCTGGCTGTGGAGATGATCATGATGAAACTTAAAACTTGATAGGAGATTATTTTTAATTAAAATCGTACTATGTATTTATCAGTCTTACAAGAATCACAAGATCAAGTGAATAATAATAGAAATAGAAAATAAAAATAGTTTTGGTGCAGACAGAAAGAATGAAAAACTGTGGATTTTTATGAAAAGATCACGTATAGGTTTTACAATAACGTATGGCCTTATTTTGAAGATACGACATCTGCGTGTTAAAAAAGCATAAAAATAGTTGCTGTTTTTTAAAACGAACATTTTTCCTTCGTATAGCTAGGTACTTTCAATCTTACATCGTGCGCCCGCGCCGCTTACTTATCTGTTATTACTCGTAATAAAGAAAGGGAGAGAGTTTGTGTGTGTCTTTTTTTAAAATAAAGTTCACAAAAAATCTATTTTATCTTATTTTTACCAAATAAATTAACCGGACCTTAGCCGCTGAAGGTGGTGGTTCATTGTGTCATATCGCTGCAAAAGACATTCAAATTGAGAACCACCTCCTTTTTGAAGTCGGTTAAAAAGTTTCTCATCAAATGAAAGAGCCGCAAAACTGAGGCCACGTTAGGCCACGTGTTTTCAAACATTTAATACTAGGATACCAAGAGTCTACTGGAGTACGTAGACTCGCCCTTGCCAGCTGTGCAACAGACGACCTTGACACATATAAAATAACTGCACCCTTCACTTTATACGCGAACGCTGCACAGCTGCCGATTGCCACGTGGCGCCAAGCATTGAATACTAGGACATCAAAAGCTCTTATTCAGGAACTCATGGGTTGACGTCTCAGACCGTGCAGTCTAGACGTTTATACGTATATATTATGTATTGTAGGTATGTAGAATGAAGGTAGCGTTACGAAATGCTACGAGTGATATGACGTAGAACGCAGCTTATGTTATCATCAAAGTTACCTTAATAATTTATAGTAAGTTAGTACTTTACTGTAGCGGCCTGCAAAAGAGACATCGATGTAAGAACGTGAAAATATGTGGGCCGAGACGAAGCCGAGGCACATACGTGAGTCTAGCGGCCAAAGGTTGTAGTTATAGTACTTTTCTCAAATAATGCGCGGAAATTGAAATTAAATTGAAAAAAAAAAGAA
Organism: Eremobia ochroleuca; assembly: GCA_949629135.1. Classification (NCBI taxonomy): domain Eukaryota; kingdom Metazoa; phylum Arthropoda; class Insecta; order Lepidoptera; family Noctuidae; genus Eremobia; species Eremobia ochroleuca. The sequence goes on from OX451387.1 coordinate 22,046,396, forward strand.
ATTCCAGAATCAATGGCGAATTTATCTTTTTTCTCTATTTTCAAGCCAGTTCGAAATTAAAATAAAATCATTGATGTTACCTCCTCGGTTGCCATGTTGCGAAGTATTATAAAGTTCGTTTCATTTTTAAATTAGAAGATAAAATATAAGAGTTTTTATAGTAATTTATTCGGCCGCTAAACACAACAGATACGGATTTTCGTACTAATATTACCGGCCGCTACTGTATTTGACCAGTACAGTATTTTCGATTTATCTCGAAGAAGGTTGTCAAAACAATGCTTGAATTTCCAAAATGTTTGCGAAAATGCTTTTTACAACTCTATTTTACTTAAACATATCGTCACGCATGTCTACGTGAAGGTTTGGGCAGAGGTGTATCTATAGTACATACCATTTGGCCAGTTATGTATAAAGGAGGCGAGCCTATATACATACAACTTTTTTCTTTCATATAAAATAAGAACTAGGTCTGCAGCGATTTAATTATATTTTCGCCTTCTTAGGGTTCCGTAGTCAACACAGAACCCTTATAGTTTCGCCATGTCCGTCTGTCCGTCTGCAGCTTAGCTCTGAGACTCATACTAGAAAGCTATAATTTGTCATGGATATATTAATCACGCCGACAAAGGGTTAAAACAAAAACATGAAAAAAAAAAAAAACATGTTTTTAGGGTACCTCCTCTACATGTAAAGTGGGGATATTTTTTTTTCTTGTCCATCCCATGGTGTCGGGTATCGTTGAATAGTTGTTTAAAAAATTTTTCGATTCAGGTATTTATGGGAGGCATTAATTCATTAAAATACCACCGGAGAAGAGTGCTGACTTCCCATTTAAAGTATGAGGAGATGTCTACCCTGCTATGCCAGATAGAAGCCTGCCTTAATTTGCGACAGTTAAGTCCTATTGATGAAGCTGAAACAGATGACATTACATTATTGACGCCCCAGGCCACTTTTTAATCGGTGAAGCTCCTATAACGATTCCAAACCCTGACTTAGACGAAAAAAAAGTACTGTACCACTACGAGATTGCCTACTACGAGAGGTATCTACTTTGTTAATAAACTTTTTTTTGAAGTTAAAGTAACTGTATCAACTCTTTATCAGATCTGTCAATTTCTCTATTTATGTGAAGAATGACAGGGACGGCTTCTAGACCACGTGTTTTCAAACAGCGAGTACTAGGATATCATGAGTCAACTAGAGCATGCCAGTACTGAACAGACACAACTTTGGCGGCGAGTCTGGATGGCCGAGTGCAACAGACGACCTTGACCTTGATACAAACAAAATAACCTTGCCTGCACTGAGAGACAGTCAGACGCATCATAATGGTCCCTTTTAGGATCGAAGTGCTTTAACGCAGCTTGAGGTGACTGGTAAAAATCATCACGTAAGAAAAAGCGTTATGCCCTCCGTGCGACTTTCTCACTCTCTGTCTATTTCTATTATATACGAGCGCGTGTGCGTATATAGGTATTGTACCCCTTCATTCGATATGCTTGTCATTTTCATGGTTTTCTAGATTGCTGATAACAGAACTGGAGACCAAAGTTAAAATTTAAGATGGCGCCACCGCAATGTTGCTAATTTTCCGTCATGGGTGTCGTTTTTGTGGTTTTCAAGAGGGCTGATATCGATTATGGCGTCTAAATCAAAACTATCTTTATTACATACGAGTGTGTGTGTGCATGTGTAACTTTTTGTGTGCGAAGTTTAAATAAATAAATGAATTGAATTCTTTTTCATGACATATTTTAGTAGATAATAAAGCTTGGTGTTCTGATTTGAAATTCCCAACCTGAACCCACCTGACTGAGGAAAATAAATCTGTTCCACGGATAAAAAATATCTGAAGTTGGATAAATCATCACTAAATTGCAAATGATAATGCTTTGATTTGGGGGAGGCCTATGACCTGGAGTGAACGTCGTTCGACTGAAATGATGCTGATGATGAAGGTTATGTTGTAAATATAGATCAATGGCATAAATATAACAGAAAAGTAGACGCAAAGTAGCTGCTTTTATAAGAAAAACCTTTTAATGAAGTAAAATAAGTGAAATAATACAATCTACCGAAACCTACTTCTTGATAAAGTTAATTTTGTTAACAAAACGTAGGGACATCGAGAATAATCGAAAAATGTACGTACTAGACGTAAAACATTTGAATTAATTTAACATTTGCTGTGCAAATTCTCGTATTAACCTGTTAACCGAGCGGGACGTATAAATACGTCAAACTTAAACAGTAGCGTGTACGGAATTCCCCGGTTAACAGGTTAATATACCTATCAGTCCTATTACCGTGCAAGTTGCAACACTCCTGAATATTCGCAACTCCAGTTGATTCCTACGCTCCTAGTACTCAATATTTAAAACACGTGGCCTCAGTACGGCCACTTGCAGACTACAGGGTAGAATATTAATTTTATACAGGTTGTACATTTATTAGGGGTACTTGCTGTGCTTTGTGGGTATTATGGCGTCTAAAGAGTTATTAAACAACTTCTTAAATGAAACAAACAATATTTGACAGTACAGAAGCACTACTACCCAAATTTATTTATGATCAGCGCAACATGTCTTTTTCTTCCATACTTCTCTCTATTAGTGGTCTCTATTAGTACAATTTATTGGGATATAGGCTAGACATTCATATTAAAATTATGAAATACTTACTCGTAGGTATTAGGTACTTACAATTCACAAAAAACATCAAATTTTATTTATGTTTCATTAAAGTTGTTAAAAATAAAAGTTGTTGTGGGTTTTGAACATACACTTTTGGAACTTTTATTTGAGTTTAAAATACATGCAAAATGCTGTTGGCGTTTGTTTCGCTGTTTGTGTGCCACGAATGGACGAAGTTTGGACTGACCTTGGTATTCTTGTGCTGGTTGGGGCCACGTGTTTTACAATTATATAGGTACTTTTAACTGTTAAGCGTCCGTTCCAATCATTTATATAGGCCACTTGTAGGAAATTATTCTCAGGGGAATGTGTTGGACATTCACCCTGAGAATAATTTCCTACAAGTGGCCTCACTCTATAGATTTTTACAAATGAACATACTTGTAACGGCAATGGTGTTCGTTGTAGGGCGATGAATGAAAATAAATGATAAGAATGGTTTCCTAATAAAAAGAATATAATAAAATAATTGATTAAAACATAAGTAATTCGCAAAAATAAAAAAGTGAAATTCTTCTTGTCAAAAATCTAACTGATTTGGTATCTAACGTCTACGAGATTGCTACGACTTGCTACGGCGTAGCTGGCACGTGCACAAGTACCAGAGTAGGTTTTCGAATTTATTTTCCTCGGTTGATGGCCTAACCATAATCTATCTTTATTTGTTTCGCTCGCGTAAAAGTTGTTCATAATGCTGAGTATACTGACCACTTTTCAGACTTTCAGTTATTTGAAATTACACCTTCTATAGAATAGGACTATTAAAGATTCAATACTTTCACTGATGTGAAAATACTTAGTGTTGACCTTTCTTTCTTATTTTAGCTGGTGCAACAAGGATTCCTGACAACTTTTGATATCCTGGTAGACGGTACCAATTTAAAACGTGACGTAACCTGAAGCATCTTTAACATCTGACGACCCAGCCCAGCCCGAAATGATAACAAAACGCTTTTATTTGATATTGTTAAAAATATTAACTAACGGTTAAATTTTGGCAAAATAAAAACACATTTCGCCAACATTTAACCATTAGTTACAATAATGATTAGTTATAATTTAACAATTGGTTGAGTTAACTACGGATCAAAAAACCGACCCTTAGTGATCTTCTGGTGACTCGGCGCTTTGCCTAGTTTAGGCTCAATTTAGAAATTAGTCCTTTTATTTACACATAAACATAACTCACGCCTCCTTTCCATGGTTCTAGGCAGAAACTACAGAACACCACCTGCAACGATCCTTACTTACACCTTTTGCTTCATTTACGTTCATACAATGGACTTACACCGTACGCTGGTTGGGTCGGGTTTTTTTTTTTTTTTTCACCCATTTGTATGTGCCTTTTTATTTCTTACTTGATATTTCCTATTTTTTGACGGACACCTGTCTATGTGTGTCGACTACACACCCATTGCAATAAAGATACGTATGCGTGCTATTTTATCAATATAACCTACAGCTCACTCCTGGTGCCCTAGTATCCAATGCTATGAAATACGTGGTCTAGCGTGAGGTGCAGGGTGCACGCCGTCGAAGTGGAGGACAAGCTTTAATAACACCTTACTAGGTGGACTCGTGCCTGTGCGAGCAGCTATTTTTTTTTTTTTTATAAAAATTATTTGTAACTGGATTTTGATAAAGTCCTTAGAATAATATCAACAGACAAATCAGAAAATATTCATAATTTATTTAGCTGACAACAAAGTCAAATCTAGTAAGTAAAACTGTGTAAGCGGCGCGGCGCGGCGTGTCAAAGACAACGTGATTTTAAACATTGAATACTAGTGCAGCAGAAATCAACAAGAGCTACCTGTGAAAATAAAATAAGGGTGCAACACACATGGAACAAAAGCTTTGTTGTACTAAAGCGCCCTCTATATTTTACATGTGAACGGAGTGCTCACCTGAGGCCACGTGTTTCGTTACATTGGATACTGGGAAGTCAGGAAAGAGCAAGAGCTGTGTCTGTAATACATACATGTAAAATTATTTAGGCAGTGGCCTGTACAAAGCATGCCAAAATCCTTGAGTGCTGTGCGTGCGTTGTGGCCGGTGCGGACCAGTGCACCTTTAATCTCTGAACCAGAAGAACCTTTCGTGTACATATGAGAATAAAAATATATATTTAACAGCGTCGCATCGCTTCAAGGGCGGATCCAGCTTTGGCGCCAGGAGGGGGTCACACAGTCGTGGTCAAGTCAAGAACTTATAATTTAATTTTGACAACAATAGATACCAGTAAAAAGTAGGTATTTTATTAACGTACGTAAGTACTGAATGTGCCTCCAGAGCCAAATGTAATGAATATCATATTGTTATGTACGTTACTCATTTACATTACTATTTATGTAGTTTCTGACTGCCGATCTCTTACTGTCGTTGCGTGACCTTGAAAAATGACCTGATAACAGCAATTTTATTTAACTTTTCGTTCTCTAAAACTAATAGAGCTAGGAATGTGATTCCAAAGCCAAACTATAGACAATATTATGACAAATATTACATATATTTATCTTAATTATTTTGCTAATAATAAAGAAATTTTTAATAGTACTATTTTTTTTCTTGGCTATAATTAGCCATAATTAGTAAGTTCTAACAGAGTGACCACTTTAAAAAAATACTGGAAAATAGCTCTTAATTTGTAGATTTTATTGTTATAAGTTTCATCATCGAAATCGGATACCTGCAACATCTTCAAAAAAGTTTTTTTCATTATTCAAGTCCCTATTTGTGACTCTACATATTAAACTTTTGAATGATATGTTTAATAATATTAATACAAAATAGGAAAAAGTTACGCTCCATCCACTCTGCTAACCCCGTAAGAGTCTAGCATGCAGTTAAGTACACAAATCAAATTTCAAAGTATGCAAATCTGAACTTTTAAAAATATAAACTCTTGCACCATACTATGGATAATAAAATGCTGCCTAAAGTAAAATCACTCTGTAGGATTGTAGGATTTTTTCACAACCGATTTGCAAAGCGTTTAGTATCGGACAATGAATTGGCTGACGAAATCATAGAATATATGAATGCAAAAATGAATACGTTAAACACCCTGAGCGTGGAAGTTGAAACTCAAAATTGGAATAGAAGAAAAAAAAACCATTTAAACTTGAATGGCATCTTAAGTGATGGATTTCCCAAAACTCGGTGAACCTGAATTAAAAATATTATTTACGGGGTCGTACCAACTATCTCAGGCGGTTTCATGTCTGGCAGAGTTAACTGGGGATCAAGAAAGTCCTCAAATACAATATAACAAAAGATTCCCCTAATATCCTTAAAATTGAAGTAAAATCACGTCATAAAAATAGTAAAACGTATCATTGGAAAAAGATATATTGATATTAAGCGCTATACAAGTAATTGTCCTAATGGGAACAGAACGATGGGTTGTTGTTCGCATATAGCGTCCATAATTTATTATCTATCGTTTGCTAGATATCTCTCTCGTACATTTAAGACAACAGAGATTTTAACTAAGATTTTTGACAAAAACAATGTATCTGTTGTTATAAATTCAGATAGTGATGATGATTGAAATAAAATAAAGATAAAAAACTGAAAACAGATTGCATTGTATTACTATTCGAGTCAAATTCCTATAATTAGAGGTTTTTCAAGTACCTGAGTAATAAAAAAAAAATTTTTGAAGATGTTGCAGGCATTTCGATGAAACTTATAACAATAAAATCTACACATTAAGAGCTATTTTTCAGAATTTTTTGAAAGTGGTCACTCTGTTAGAACTTACTAATTATAGCCAAGAAAAATAATATTACTATTAAAAATTTCTTTATTACTAGCAAAATAATTAAGATATATTTGTCATAATATTGTCTATAGTTTGGCTTTGGAATCACATTCCTAGCTCTATTAGTTTTAGAGAGCGAAAAGTTTAAAAAATTGCTGTTATCAGGTCATTTTTCAAGGTCACGCCATGACAGTAAGAGATCGGCAGTCAAAAACTACATAAATAGTAATGTAAATGAGTAACGTAATATGATATTCATTACATTTGGCTCTGGGGGCACATTCTTAATGCTTAACCTGCTTATACCCTTTTCGATGCGTTCGTTCCAAAACGTTTGCTATCATACAAAGTTATTATATTTTATTAAATTAATTAAATATTGAAGGTAAGGTATGTAGTTACATAAAATCTGTATGGTGACAAAATCTATAGGCTGAATGGTAATTAGTGACCGATACTTAAACACATGATTGTACTCATCATTACAAACAACTTTTACTATCGGACCAAATCCGAAATCGCGAAAAAAAAATCAGCTGTTCCCTACATTTATGTTCGTACGAGTCGTCAAAATGTAGGGAACAGCTCATTTTTTTTTCGTCATTTCACTTTTTGTCCCATTATAAAACTTGTTTGTTGTCATGAGTAGAATCATGTGTTTAAGTATCGGTCACTAATTACCAGTCACCCTATATAAATAAAATAATTATGTTCAATTAGTGGTCCACCTAAGTCCTGGAACCAGCTCAGGGGGGGGTCATGACCCCCATGACCCCCCCCCTGGATCCGCCGTTGCATCGCTTAGCCCGCGCTATGCCTTCGTTTTTGCTTAGCATTATTTCTGACTTTTTTTCTTTTTGCTCGGCTCCTAAAGGCAAATAAATAATAAATATAATCTCAAATAAATATAATATAAAGACAAAAAGCATTCCTCGAGAATTGTTCAAATCTGTAGCGGTATGTGGTTGCTGTATATTTTGTGGTATAGTGTAAGGGAAGAGAACGATTAAAACGCACGGAATACCGAACAAGACTAAGTTATTTATTTTACACGTTGCTTATGAAAACTTGTGCTGACCTAAACTATGTACACTTATTTTGCTAACCTACATACAGTTGACATGCGTCAGCACCTACAAATCCGACTGGTAGTTCCAGAGGTTAGCGCGTTAAAACAAACAAACAAACTCTTTAGCTGTATTATTAGTATAGATATGTTATTAGCTTAGTAAGTTCTTGTATGTAGGTTATAAAGATAGTCAAATATGAATCTGCACCCTAATTGCATAACACACTATTAATATCAATTTGAATAACTTTGCTAATCCATGCTCTATATGTTCGAAAAATATGTCTGCTCAACAACGTAAATAACGCAATGAATGTTGTTGAACTGTCAAAATGAAAGCCATTGCTACTTATAGTGTGTTACGCAATTAGCCTGATGTTCTGTAAAAAATATCCTGGCGCCCAGCGTGGGACAATTTAACCGGATGAACTTAGATCTGCAAGTGCTTAATTCGACTTGCAGATTGACTTTACTCTTCGATAATTGGAGTTATACTAATGCACAACAGTAACCAGTTGGCACTTTTAGAAGCAATCCAATTTATGAATTTATGAACTTAGGTACACTGGTGCGTGCAAACCCAGTCGGTTGATCAAAGTATTTTTATTTTTTATTTATTTTTTTTTTCATCTTGCAATCATTATGGTTTTTCTTTTGTACCTATTTAAATGTATTGTTTTTTTTTATTATTATCGTCCTGGCGGTTTTTTAATCGGTCCGTAGATGTGTCAGTGGCATCACAGTGGGACCTATCAGAATACAAGCGCTGCAGTTTTTTTTTAAGCTGCATTATGGTGTCGTGGAGTACTGGGGAGCGGTGTTCGGAGTGGCATACCTGCACAATGTTTATTGCACTATCTCTCTATCCTTGTCGATCACTGATACATACCATAAATTAAAAGTAAAAGTAATTATTATAATATTCGTTTCTCAGTCTGCGCTACATACCCTTAAAAAAATAGTTCCCTAGTAATAATGCTGTTACCGTGGAAACAAGGGTGCGTCAGCAGCAGCACCAGTACAACAGGGACTACAAAGAGGTATCTCGTCATATAAAATAAAAATACATAACAGCAAATAACAATATTTGTACAACTTTTCAAAACTCGTAAGTACGCAGTTGCAGTTCTATTTTTGTGGGTAGTTTGAATTGGAATCTCGGCACCGGCAGTCTGCCACGTATTGAGGGGTATTTGGTACTAGGACATCAGAATTCACAAGGAAATAATAGCAATCTGTGCAAAACCTATATAGGTAGGTATAAAATTTCTAGATGACATCAACAAATTACCTAGCCTGTTTTTGAACGGAATAATACGAGTAATTACTTATTATGTTGCCTTTATGTAATAACAATAAAATAAAATATTTCTGGACAGAGTAGGCAGAGATCATACCTACTACCACATTCCACCATTATTTTATATTTGTCACATGATTAGGCATCAAGACTATTGACAGCAACCGAGCACTCTGCTCATTGAACAAGCCGAATTTCATAAGTTCAGATTTCGATGGCTGATGCCGTTGGTAGCAGTTAGTTTAGCTCAATCTCAGATTTGATGCCACCAGTTGCATCAGTCAGACTTCTTGAAAAGTGAACTTGTTTTGAAACTTTTAGTTGCAGTTGGGTTTGTTGTTCCTGTTTCGTGTCTATTGTTATATGTATATATTTATTTAGATTAGTATAATATACTTTATGTTTGTATTCATTTTTTTGTGTAAATGGTACACCACAGACTACCCAAAGTATTCGTCTCTCCTTCTCTTTTCAATCCATCCAAAGGTTGTCTTTAAAAGATCGCTCTTAGTGATAAGACCGCACATTGTTTCACCCTTTGTAAAGTTTCTATATTTATGTCTGTAATGTATATGGTGTACATAATAAAGAGTATTCTATTCTATTCTTTTAAAGAATCGTCTTCACAAGCTCTTTATGTTTGTATTTCGAAACCCCACATGCTCAGATGGGAAAAATTATGTCAACAATTTTGATAATATAAATACAAAACCTGGATATAACGATGCGCAAGCTAGTCGAGTCGATATCTCATGTGTGTCGACATCTTGTCTTCTTATTTCAGCTGTTAGGAAGTATCGAAGAAAGCGACTAAATACATAGATACGCGTGTAAAACATAACCCTGTCTGCTGTTGCGCAATCGGGTAATGAGGAAATAATGACTTTTTCACTTTCACCGTTGCGATCGTGCTGGTACGGCGACCGTGGGAAATCGACGGTTGCGTCACGTTTTCAGGAAGCGTTCGCTACTAGGACATCAGAAGGCGTCAAGAGTATACAACAAGTTTATCAACGGACCTCAAACACTATAACATTTTGCGTCGGTTCTGCTTGCTTAAAAATGTATTTATTTATTTTTTATTTATTTATTTATTAATTCAACATCACTGTCATTACAGGAATTTCCTAATTCAATAGTGTGGCCACAATTACAGTTTTATTATTTGCTATAACCACTCTATAGTCATATTTCTTGGGCATTTTCATCCTAGTTACTAAAAGTTATTACCGAACACTTTGACGTATTAAACACCAACTTATTCTTCTTTCCCCATTCAACAACCCTGTCTATGTCTTCCTGTAAGCGCCCCAAGTCCTTTCGCTCTTTCACAGCTAGTAGTAATTTTAGATCGTCAGCAAACAACAGGCACTTGGCATTCCTGACCACATCGGGCAAGTCATTTACCATTATTATAAATTGAAGTGGTCCTAAATTACTGCCCTGACTTACGCCTGACCTCGTAAAATAGGGCTCAGATTTGTACCCAGCATATTTTACATACTGCTTTCTGTTACTCATATGATTAGCAAAGAATTTCAGCAATTTAGGAGTGCATCCGACTGCCGCAAGCTTTGTCAATAAGAGGTCATTATCGACCAAATCAAAGGCTTTTTTAAAATCAAAGTATGCATTTGATTTTTATAGATTATACATCATATATGCTTTTTTAAAATAATATAAATAAAGTAAATATGGCTTAAACATGACTGAACGTTGAAAGAGTTAGTACCAAGTTAATGAGGTTTCTTATAAAATAAGTAGCAAGTAGTTAATATTACTTTCACCAGCCGATACGATTGTTTTTACTAAATCAGTATAATGTATATTTGTATTTTTTTAGAACGATGTAATCCCTTGCGGTTGGAAAATACTGCTACATGAGGTCATGTTAGAACTATACATAACTTCTATAAACCATTCGTCTTGCCGCACGAACGGTATTTCATTTTCTTTACATTGATACACATGCAATGAAAACGATTTGAATGTTGAGGCCACGTGTTTTCAGCTAGCAGGTACTGGGATATCAGAGGTCACAAGGAGATTCTACGTTGCATCCAGAGATATTGGAATTTAGAAGTAAGGTTGCATCGGCGTACTTTCCTAAACGATGATAGTTTAAAAATTGCTCCTTTTTAATGATTCGTTTATCACTACAAACAATATTGTCTGAAAAAAAATCTGTCAATGGCAAAAAGCAATACGTTGTTAAGTTCCACAATGCCTGAGCATGCTCGTCTCCTGCGGCTGCAAATCTTTTGAATCTTTGATGACAAACAATTGACAAAAATTAGACTCTTCTCAAATGTTAGTTCCTCCGGGTACATTTTCTTAATACTGAGCCATCTAGTGAAACATTCCTGAAGCTTTAAAAATGTATCATGCTCGTATTTCAATTTAAAGTGTACGAGTCAGAGAGGCCGCCATAGTCGCTTTAACGCATAACGCCAAAAAAATTTGGGCTACCTGTAGTCGCCCAGACGTTGGAGTGGTTATCCACCAGCTCATAAGGTGGGACCTTCGCCTACACGGAATGTTTGGAAACGTCCCCGTTAATCATCAATATTATATTAAATTATCACCATCAATGTCTGAAGTTCTGCGCATACTTGACTTGACTGTTGAGTTTTACAGTTATAGTCCCATCCAGTTAAACAGAAAAAAGGGGGACCATCTCGTAATGAAAGACAATAAGCTGGAAACTCGTATATACCTTAAATTTGGCGTTCTAAAAGTTGTCTCAAAAGTCTCATAAAATCTCGTGTCTGCGTTGTAAGTTATTCAAAGTCAAAGGTCACAAAAATCGGTTTTCGCGTTTATCTAGTTTAATTGTAGAACATACAATTTGCGACCAATTTTGTTTTAAGCATTTTTTCATGCGCTCAACCGTTTTTGAGATAGAGGGCGGAGAGCACGCAGCGCTTTTCCCTACATACTGTAATTCATCCGTGAATCTTAAATAATCGAGACACGGAAACAAATTAGTGATTAACCGAACTTACCTGTAAGTGAAAACTCCATTATGAGCCACATTCAAAATCGTCTCGTATTTAAACCTTCAAACACAACACCTACAAACGTGTTTTTTTTTGGCCCTCTCCTTGGATAATTACTACGAGTTATATTACGACTCTCATGAAGCCATGATTCAAATGATTTGACAGTAGCTACATGGACTTGCACAACTTCAATGTAAAATACAGACAGAGACGGATATGATGAGAGAAACCCAAAAACCGGATAAAACCAGCATCGCGGGGAAGACTGCCGGTTACGTCCCGTGTTAACGGGTAATGGATACTAGGACATCAGATGCTATCAAGAGTTGCACTTGTCGGAACATGTTGCGAAAATGTTCAATTTTCATTTTCTAGTTAACTTGGTTCGACCGCTTACTTACTGTAAAATAAAAGGTACTCGTTCCAAGAAAGGTTGTATTTTTAAGTATATAATATTTTCAAAACCACGACTTGCCTTTTGTAAGAACTAGCCCCCAAATCGAGCCACACTGCATTTGTATATTCGGTTTCGGTTTAAAGAAACTTTATCCCAATAAAGACATAAGTCACTTACTTGAGAACAGTACTAAAAATAAGACTATAATATGTTCGTCATCGGTATTACAATTTAACAGTTACCCATCCAATGCATTCATTTCTCAAGAAGTGATCGATCCGCAATTATGTGCTGGCTAAGTTTAGTTTTGAATGCATTGTAAGAGTGTACATTTCTTATACAGGACGGTAATTTGTTATAAAGCTGTGCTCCTTCAAAAGTTAGCATTTTTTTGCCATAGTTAGTTGTTGTTTTTGGTAAAACTAGCCAGCTTGCTCGCCGTGTACTGCGTTGACTAACTTGTTTATATTGAGTGAGTGTTATGTTTGAGTGAACGCTTTTGTTGAGAATATTTCTGATGAAAATGCATGTGTTGTAAATATAAAGTTGTTTTATGTCCATTATTTTTGTGTCTTGATAAATTTTGCTGGTAGATGTTAGATATGGGTAGTTGAATATTATTTTTATGATTTTATTTTGGGTAGTTTGAAGTTCGGAAATTTTGTTTTAGCAGCGCTGCCCCAAATTTCGATTAAATTAAGTAGATGTGGCTTTACTAGGGAGTTGTAAATAGTATTATATATTTATAGGCCAAAATCATAAAAAGTCAGAGAAAAAGTTTTTATGGAGTTTTGAAGCCCACATACTGACCATCATTTCAGTATCATCGTTGTTACAAATTGGAATTCACGAATATAAAAAAGAGAAGAAAGGGGTTTAGTCGCTTCTAAGAATCAATAAGCTAGATTAAGCATCTACATGTAAATAGTTATTTTGTTAATTGTTAAGTTTTGCATAAAAAGAGAATCGAAATTCTTTTTCCTTAGTTTTTAATCTATTCTTACGTTTTTTTTTGCCTGTTCTTGACCTCGATTACGCCTAATGGAAAGCGATGGATGATGAGGTCTATGATGGCACGAGCGTTCCCAGAAGATGCCTGTTCACTCTTGCTTTGAAGGCAGACGGGTTGAATGTGGGAGGGAACACAGATGGCTGGCAGAAAGTTCCACACTTTGGCTGTGCGCATAATAAACGTGGAGGAGAAGCGCTGAGTGCGACTCCTTGGGATATCAACCAAGTGTGGATGGCACGCTGTAGTACGTCTGGTTGTTCGGTGGTAAAAGGGCGATGATGGGATCTGGTCGTGGAGCTCCAGGCCGTGGAGCTCGTGGAGCTCCACAGTCTGTAGAAGACTGACAGGCAAGCAATATTATGCCGATGAGCTAGGCTGTGAAGCGTAGCTACCAACGTCTCGTCGCCTACAGGCCTTTTATCTCTACGTTCCACCGAGATAAGGGCAGCAACCTGGTATTTTGCTGAGCCTTCCCATAAGTGGCTGCAATACTTCATACAGGAACGGACCTGTGCTTTGTACAGACTTAAGAGCTGTCCTGATGTGAAGTATCGCCTCACCTTATTTAGGATGGCCAGCTTCTTAGCTGCGGCCTTAGCTTTTGACTCAGTGGTTGAGCTGAAGTTGAGATCAGATGTCAACTCCATGCCTAACAGCTGTAGGCGGTTGGTAACCGGTACAGATGCACCTCGGAAAGTGGGAGATAACTGGAACTGGCTCCTTTTCGCAGTGAAAAGACACGCCTGTGTTTTCAAAGCATTGAATTTGGCCAGATTCTCGTCACCTCACAGGGCAACGAGATTTATGGTCAAATTCATTCGCTCCACCATGGCCTCTCTAAGAGAAACTGTTTCCTCTCTGCTGGCTCTTGCACTGAACAGGTATCTTTCTGCGACTGTGATGTCATCTGCGTACTCGATTGCACAAAGCTGTAGCAGGTCTTTGATGTACAGCAGAAATAAAGTCTCAGAAAGAATGAACCTGAGGAACACAGCATCAATGGCCATATCATCAGATGAGCAGTCTTCTATGACCACTTTGATCGATCGACCACTCAGTTAGTCGGAAATCCAGTTGCCAAAGTCAACAGAGATGCCGAATGGAGGGCGCTTACCCAACAGACTGGCGTGCCAGAACCTGTCAAAGGCCTTTGAGATATCAAGCGACACAGCAAGGGCTTCGCCATATCTCTCAATGGCCTCGCCCCAGCAATGCGCAACATACACAAGAAGATTCCATCCCCAGTTTAACGACCACGATGAAAGCCATACTGGTGGTCACTGAGGTCACTGGTGGTCATTGTCTTCGAGGAATGCCAGCACCTTATTGTTAGTTAATTTCATACCGGACCGCATGACGACCGTCGTGAATGATCTTAGAGGTAACACAAGTTACTAAATAAACGTTTTCTTTATGTAAGCCATTGTCAAAAAAAAGTGTGGCAACACTGCCCGAGTGACATATCAAAATTTTGTTCCTATTTTAAAATTAATTTTAATTATTATTTAAGTATAATTAAGTGGTGCAATAGACTATAACTATTCTGATTGACAAGTGATATTGATTGTGACTATTTACTTAAAGTGTGATAAACATTATGACAAGTTTTCTCAGGCATATCTAAGTGCAAAAACGATATAAAATCAAGAAATCAGTGCCCATAATAACATTTGCAACGTTCTGCCTTGAAAGTACAGTCTACTAACGAGCTCCCACAAAGTTTACATCAAGGTTAGTGAATTACTTTGAAGAAATCAAAACAAAAAATACCGTTTCGCAAAAATATTCAAAGTATGACCTTTGGACTCCGCATATTGTACGACAACTAGCGCCAGCAACACTACGAGCGGTGAATAGACTAACTATAAATACTCCTACACGCCGCCAGAGGGCGTGAATAGTGATACGAGTGCAAAAATAACAATTGTATTTGGTGGACAATTATTATTTTTGACAACTATAAATTAAAGTGAACATGGATGAAAACATAACATACCGTAATAATAACCTATTCAGAACAAACTCTTTGCCCGATATTACTGCAGATAATTCGGATCTTTTTGATCAAACCATGGCGAGGTTACCGAATACGTCACTAAACATGAGTCAAACAATATTAGATCTTCAAGAAAAAGTTAAGCAATTGACCAGTGATCTAGAAAGCGCCCATCTTGAAATTGAAAACTTAAATTCAGAAAACTTGAGACTGAAAGCTGACGTCCAAAAATATATTAAAACGATTAGATTACAAGGAAATAAATGATATTGACATAAATAATTTGATTCCGTGCTCGGAACGTAAACGAAAACCAAATCGAAATAAAGCAACGCCTATTATAAAAAAGAAGCAAACAATCACACCGATGCAAAATGAAAAATGTGAGGAATCAACTGAGTTCATTAAGACCAAAATCACCAAATCTGCAAATATATTGGACTGTAACTCCACAACAAGCTCTGAATTGAACTCAACGCCTATCCACAATGTCAATCGGGCTGACCTACCAGCTAAAAATTCAGACCAAAATACTTCAACAAATATGTTAGACTGTAGCCCAAAAACAAACATAGAATTGAAGCATACTACAAAGAGTACTTTAATAACAATATCCAAACACGCGACAAAACGCAACGCAAAAAGAAAGTAACTAATTGTCATAGCTGATCAGCAGGCGCGCTACACACAGAGGATCCTTCAAAAACTTTTAGGTGAAGATTACTCAGTAAGATGTTTCTGGAAACCGGGAGCATGCCTGCAAGAAATCTTGATGACGGAAAAATCAGAAATAAATTTGTTAAATAAAGAGGACTACGTAATTGTCTTGGGAGGTGTAAATGATACCAACCCAGTGCTGACTCAATTATGCCTTAGTAACTTTTTAAGCAATACAAGACATACTAATGTTTTGGTCTCTGAAGTACTTTTTAACACCCATTTAAATGAAAAATGCTTAAATTATGGACTTAAATTTGTATGTTCTCACTACAATCATTTAACTTACGTAGACATGAATTACTCAGCATATGTGCCAAAGTATCGCTTTTTACCATTACATATATCTCAATTAATTCTGAAAGAAATACTAAGAAACGTTTATAAGAGAAACTATGACAAATATACGAAGGAAAAGATTAACCCTAACATTGCAACTACTAATTGTTACGACAAATTTACTCAGACAGAACTCAATTATGACAATAATGAAAATTCTCCCTCAAATAATGACTTTTTCGTGTATAAACACATATACATACTACATCAAAACATAAACGGTTTAATCAGTAAATTAGATGAGCTAACAGTACATTTACACTCGCTAGGTAAAAATAATAACCACAACCCAGTCGACATTCTATGTATAACTGAACATAACATGACAATTGAAGACAGTAAAGTACTTAAACTACCAAACTTTGTATTAGGAGACATTTTCACACGAAATAAAAGACATGGGGGGTCCTGCATATAGCTGAAACCAAAACCTTCAGTATCAAAGGTATTTTTGAAGGTAGTGGTATTGAACTAATGGACCACAAAATTATAATATTATGTGTTTATAGACCACCTAAGAACAAAAAAGACTACATGGACTTATTTTTTACTGCATTAACAAATCTACTGAATAAAATATGCTACTCAAATAAAAAAGGGAACTATATTTTCTATCACCAAAATTTATATTTGTCATCAAGTTGTATCACCTAATAAATAGATCTATCGCCACGAAATATTTTCGTTCTCAGATAAACAAAAATTGTTCCCAGGTATGAATTATCAAATTAATGTTAATATATGTGTAAAATAAGAGATCGATAACCAATAAAATTATATTGCATTACATGAATATAAACTTCGTTCTTATAATAACAGTTTTGTTACTTAAATAATAGCTCTGTGCTCAGAATGGTAAATCTGTCACCAAATAAATCGATTATCGATCCCTGACTGCGACTCCTTTTTATTTGATATTTTGTCACCAATACAGTAGTAACATTTTATTTCGTTCAGATATTAAATTAATAGTATTCGTTACCAATTTAATACATCAATTTATAATTTTAATGAAAAAATGATCAAAGGGCGGAGACAAATTGGCGCGCTTTAAAAATTGACCAACGGTCACCAAATTCTATCCAACTCAAAGATTAATATTAATAAAAATCTCTTGGGCACCCCAACACGGACAGGTTAGGTTCGAAGGGGATGACGGGGGCTCAAGTGAGCGAGCGGAGCGAGCGAACGAGCCCCCGTCATCCACTTCGTGTTAGGTTCCTTTAAACCCTGCAGACAGAAATAGGGGCCCCGCGAAGCGGGGCTCCGTCGACTACACCTTATTATTATTAAAGATAAGTAGCACAATATATAATATTTAGTCTAAAGTGTATTTTTAAGGCGTCCATATATTTTTATGACAGACAATAATAGGAAAAAAATTATTTATTTATTTATTATTTATTTATTATGAAACTTACACACACTATCTTTACAGGATGACCCCAATACAATAGTGGTTTGCAAACACATACCTACCAAATAAAATAGAAAATTCAACTTACGGCTAATACTTAAAAATCTAAACACTAAAAAAAAAATACAAAGCACTTTACATAATACATAAAAATCTAAACTTTAAAAATACAATTTTTTTTTTAATACTATAAAATCTTAACCTACAAAAAATATAAAATCAGACTTAACACAGAATATTAATATTTAAATATAACTAGCAAAATTTAACAAAACTCTTGCGAATTCACTCAAATTGCACGAAAATATGTCAATCTTCTCATGGACTTCATTTAGTACACATATTGTACGGATGAGGGGTGTTTTTGACAGCAAGTTGGTTTTGGCAGCAGGCACGGCCAGCAGTGGCGGTCGCCGTCGCCTCCACACGTACCGATCTGGCACGCACAGCTTTAGGTGACGCAGCACACCCGGGTTATGAGCTACCCCACGCAGGAGCTTTAGCGCATACGCCGCAAGTGTAAATTCCCGGCGCACTCTGAGTTCGTTGTACCCCACCATACCCAGTACAAACAGCGTAGGATACATCAGTGGGTAAAATGGGTAAACCCCATAAAGTTTAAAATACAAGTGTCTTGTAAATTTATTCTGTACTCGTTCCAGCATGACATTGTATTTCGCTTCATGAGGAGCCCAAATCACCGCACTGTGTTCCAAGTGACTCCGTACCAAAGCGTCATACAGCACCCTGAGCGTGGTAACGTTTGTGAATCCCTGCGACTGTCTCAGCACGAAACCCAGGTTTCTGTACGCCTTCTTGCAAATCTTAACTATATGATCCCGGAAAGTTAGATCTGGGGTAAGCAGTACTCCTAGATCTCGTACCTGAGACACTCGCTGCATCGGCGCTTCCTCCACTTTGTATTCGTAGGCTAAGGCAGTCTTCGCGCGCGTAAATGTCATCACTGAGCATTTCGCTGTGTTGAAAAAGAGTTTATTTTTATGGCTCCACTCTACCACTCTATCTATGTCCTCCTGCAATCTATCACAGTCCGACTCACCCTTGACCTCGAGCAGCAATTTGAGGTCATCTGCAAACAATAAACATAAACTATGTTTGACTACATCTGGTAAGTCATTTATCATTAAAATAAATTCAAGAGGACCCAAATTGCTGCCCTGGCTCACACCTGACCTGGTGTAGTATGGCTCGGATTCGAACCCGTTGTAGTCAACGTACTGCTGACGGTCTTTCAAGTAGCTGGCGAAGAACTGTAGTAGGTGCGGAGTGCAGCCAATTTTTGCCAGCTTCATTAGCAGTACATCATTGTCGACGGTATCAAAGGCCTTTTTAAAATCAAAATATGCCGCATCTACCTGCACACCAGCATCGACGGCCGGCACCACCCTCGCCATGAAGTTAAGCAGATTAGTTGCAGTACTGCGCGCCGGCCGGAACCCATGCTGCGCGTCCGATAGCTGTGCGCTCACTTGAGCCTGCACGCAGCGTTGGATGGCAGACTCGAACACTTTTGCAGGTGTCGACAACACTGCCACCGGTCTGTAGCCACTGACATCCGGACCTGACTTACCCTTGGGAACCGGAATCACTCGCGTGATTTTCCACCTAGGCGGAAACGTTGCTTGATTTAAACAAGTATTAAAGATATGATGCAGGGGCTCAGCCAGCACCCTGCCACAGTCTCGGAACAGAAAAGCTGGAATGCCATCGGGGCCAGATGAGCGCTTTGGCTTAAGCTTTATGAGCGCTTCCCTTACGTCTTGAAGACTGAGGGTCTCAATGTGCACTCGTGCACTGTTCGCTTCCGCATTCGAAAAAATGGATTTATTTCATAATATTTTAGGAAACGTTATTTGGTGACCATTAATCCATTTTGGTAACCGTTTAGAATTCTTTTGGTTGCGAAATAGATTTATTGGTGATCTCTTTAAATTAGTTTGCTTAAATACTTATTAGGACACACCTATTATAATACATACAAAAACATTTATTTGGTACTAGACCTTATATCTCAGGATTTTAGGTGATTTATTGTGGAACTGATTTTGCATTGTTTGGTGACTACATTTTGGTGACAGATCTACTATTTTGAGGACAAACCCTATTATTTAAGAAACACAAAACTAATTAAATTGGTGATAGCTTAAATGATACCCAATAAAAAGGTTATAATATGTGGTGATTTTAATATTAATAGATTGGAATGTAATAATGTATCGCAACAATTTGAACAATTACTAGCAAGTTACAACTTAAAATTAACTATAAATCAACCGACGAGATTAAGCAGCATGACTTGTATTGACAATATAGCCCATAATATAAGAGGGTCTAAATCTAGTGTTCTGGAACTTTCGCTTTCTGATCACAACGCACAAGTGTCACGGTGCCCAGTAAAGGAAAGTTACCTTATTACACACTGGTTTAAAATGAAACGAGACTATTGTGAGAATAATATTATAAAGTTTGTCAATTGTATTAAAAGTCTTAGTTTTACGGAATGCTTCATGGAAAACAACCCTGAAACGGCTTATAATACCTTTCATGATTTGTTTGAGCTATTTTACGACTTGTGCTTTCCTAACATTAAAATTAAAATACCTATTACTAAGAGACCTGTATGGTTAAGTAAAGGTATTAGGACGTGTTCTAAACGTAAACGTCAACTACTGTGGAAGTACCGTCTAAATTCAAATCCTAAGGATAAACTATACTTTAAAGAATATTCGAGAAGACTAAGGACAATTATTAAAAAAAACCCAAAGATCACAAAATAACTACTTTATAAGCTCATCTACTAATGAAAGCAAAGCGACATGGAAAATTATAAACAGCTACAAAACAGTAAAGCCAAAGGAGAATATTAGCCAAATAAAAGTAACTGATAAAATAGTAACAATGCCGAAAGAAATAGCTCAAGCATTTAATAATTACTTTATTGACGATATTAAGCCGACACCAAAGGAGAATAACTCTTTTGTAAACACACTGACATATAATAACTATAATTCAATATTTTTAGGACCGACAAATCCACATGACATTGACCAGATAATCAAAATGCTTAATAACACAAACAATACAGGTTATGATAACTTAAATACAAAGATAATTAAAAGGGTTTCTCATCTTATCGCGCCCGTACTTAGCCATATTATAAATCTTTGCCTTGAACAGGGAGTGTTTCCTTCAAAGCTAAAACTTACAATTATAAATCCCCTATTTAAAAAAGAAAACAAAGATGAGATGAAATATTACAGACCAATTGCTTTAATACCAGTCTTTGCCAAAATCTTTGAGAGAGTTATTTATAATAACTTATATAGATACTTCGAATATAACAACATATTTGCTAACGAACAATTTGGTTTTCGAAAAGGTAGATCTACAGGTGATGCATTGTTTAATTTTCTAAAGACAGTAATGACAGCGCTGGATAACAAACAACACTTAACCGCGATTTTCATGGATATGTCCAAGGCTTTTGATCATGTAGATCATCAGATACTTATGACTAAGCTTGAGAAATATGGAGTAAGAGGCAATGCACTAAATCTTATAAGATCATACCTCACAAATAGATTTCAAACGACACAAATAACACGGATGACAAAGAATACAAGGTTTGAACAGACTTTTATATCAGATCCAAAAATTGTTCAGTAAGGAGTGCCCCAAGGAAGCACCCTTGGACCTCTTTTGTTTATAATTTACTAGCGACCCGCCCCGGCTTCGCACGGGTGCAATGGAGAAACACTAATAATTTTAGAGCCATTATTTCTCGTAAAAAGTATAGGATAAAAATGGTTATTGTGGGTTATCTCTAAGAGATAGACATATACCATCGCGGACTTTTTTGTAGAACGTTTTAAGGTGTACAATACTGTAGTACATTATTTTGATCTATCTCGACGGGTTCCAGCCAGCGTTTACAATGTAAGCGCAAAAAAATGTGTTTATTTACGACATTACATTAGAAACCTCTAAAATTATCAGTGTTTCTCTACTATATTATGCATGTATTATATATGTATATAAACCTTCCTCTTGAATCACTCTATCGATTAAAATAAACTGCATCAAAATCCGTTGCGTAGTTTTAAAGATCTAAGCATATATAGGGACAGACAGACAGCGAAGCGACTTTGTTTTATATTATGTAGTGATATAAATGACCTCCCAAAAGTTATAAACCAGCAAATGATATTATTTGCGGACGATAGCACGGCCATTTTTACTGACATTGACAAAAATGAATATAAGACAAATATTAATAAATCATTAGATGCTATTATAACCTGGTTAAATCGAAATAATCTAAAAATTAATCTTGACAAAACAAATTACATGACATTTACAAATAAAAACACAAAACCAAAAAAACTTCACATAAGTTACAAAGTTGAAACAATAAATGAAGTTGATGTAACAAAATTCTTGGGTATATACATTGACCGTGGTCTAAACTGGAAATATCATATTGATCACGTTTGCAAAAAATTGAACCAATATTCATACGCCCTGTACATGTTAAGGAAAGTGGTGAATGAGAGTGCACTATTAAACGCATACCATGCATATGTGGGCTCCACTCTAAGATATGGCCTTCTGTTCTGGGGAAACTCCTCTGACAGAGAATATGCCTTTAGAGCCCAAAAAAAATGTTTGAGAAACATAACTGGGGCCCGGTTCTGTAAAATAACTAACTTGTCAATAGTGTGTCGGTAGTGTGAGTAGTGTCTCTGGACTCAAACCAAAGACTATTATAACCACTTGACTGCGTATACAGTGCCCCGACGCACGAAAACTATTAGTATTTTGTCGCCTATGTATAGGCTACGGTACTAGTAGCAATTTTAGTTGTGTCCAAGTGTTAGACCTGCGTGCACGCTAAATTAATATAATTTTTTTATAACGTTTATGCAATTATAACGCATCAAAATGCCTTCATGCGCGGTGAAGTGGTGTGGGAAACATTCTTAGACATCTAGTTGCAAAAAGGATGACATAACTTTTCATCGGTACATAAACATTACGAAAAATTATTTTTGATTTAATCAGATTATAAGCCACTGCAGGGGTCTGTTTAAAATGGTGGCTGGGTAAACGAGCACACTTTTTGAGTCGCGCGTTGATGTCTTTTGGAAAAGTCTCGTTCTTGTATTAGACAATTCTAATGCTTCTATCCCTTTCTTTCCTTTTGTATGTTAATCGTAAAAAATAGTGCTGTTATCTTTAATAGCTGAAAGTTGATATCGAGAAAAATAAAAAAAATACATTTTTTATTCAATTCACATACTTTAATAAAATAACTATCTACTATTAACCGACTTCAAAAAAGAAATACCGACGAACTGAGAACCTCCTCGGTTTTCAGTTCGTCTTTTTTTTTTTTTTTTTGTATTTTCCGGGATTTTTTAGTTCTTTCTGTCCCCGACCGGGGCCGATCAGTCCATTTCCGGGATTTTTTTTTGTAATTGATTGATTTTGATTAAATATTATTTCTATGATTTTGATTTAGTATTTATTATAATGTTAAAATCCATTTTATCGATATCGACTATTTTCTCTTAATGAAGTAAAGCAGCCCTAACGATGCAACTTGACCTTGAACTGACCAATTGCAGCCGCGCGTTCTTCCTCATCCCCCGGCCCGCAGTAGTGAGTCGTGTGCTTCGAAGAAATCGGCCCATACGCTCTCTAGTGGTTATATTCTCTATGACTCAAACAGACAGACTCATGCCTAGAAGTGTTTCGGAGGTTAAAAATTTTAACTCTGCCTTCATTATATATTTATGATGCAGCTGTAATGATAAATTTTATTTTATTTTATTTATTTATTGGTTTACACTAGTTAAGGGTACAAAAAGCAAGCAAAAACAGATAAACAATAGTGTACAATCACTTACAGGTAAACTCCGCATGCAAAACGAAAGTTATACGTACTATAGAGAAAAACATGAAAAAAAAAACTACTAAAATCTACTTATAAAAAAAAAGACAAAAATACAAAAACGAAAAATTAACTGTTAATATCTAAATTGTAACGTAATTTAGATCTTGGATAAAAGGTGATATTAGTAAATATGAAACACTTAGAAGTACACGACACAAAAATGAGCTATCGGGTATTAGATATAGAACTGTTAAATTTAAGTCTAGTATATTTGGAATGGGTGTAAAAATTTATAACAAATTACCAAACTATGTGAAGAGTATTTCAACGATCAATAGTTTTAAACATAAGTTAAAGGATTTTTTGTTAAACAAAGCGTACTACTCTATAAACGAGTTTTTTAACGACAAAAATTTGGGTTAGCTCTAGTTTTTTCTTTCCTTTTTTATAGTGACTATTGAATGTAATGTTATTAGGACTTCTTTATTTTTATGCATAATTTGACATTTATAATATTATTAATGTATAACTTGACTAATGAATGCAATGTAATTATGACTTTTTATGTTTATGTAGTAAAATTTGACATGTATAATATTTTTTAATGTATAATTTGAATAATTTATAAATTGACTAATGTTTAATAACTTTAAATAGTGTATAACCTGACTAATTCAAATTAAATTTTACAATAATTTATTAAGGTACAATTTTATATTAATGTAAAAAATGAATAAATCGACTGTAAGAATGTTTTTATTTAACGCAAGTAAACAACTAAGCATCATAAATATTGTACACCTTATAGGTATGTTACATTGTTACTACAACTATAACTATAACATCTCTATTGACATGTAACAAACAATAAATGATTTGAATTTGAATTTGTTTTTTTAAAAATTGCACGCTAATTTTGCCCCTAAGAAACCCGAAAAGACGACTTATTGCAATTAAGGTGTCTTGTTTAGTATTCCGAATGCAACCAGCACATCAAGCTACCCGAAACTGTCAGATTTTCCCAATCAACTTTGAACCTTATGCTTCAGCACTAAAGTTAAAATCTATTAAAGAAATCTGACAGATTGTAGTAGCTTGATGTGCTGGCGTCTGTACATACTACCATTATTACAAAAGATTAACCTTAATAGCGTTCATCCCGCGCGGGCTGGCAACATCGTATCTATAGTGGTTTTTCATGATTATTTTATTAAATTTAAACCAAAGTACTATTTTTTTACAGCCAAGCACTAGATCGTTGATATTTATAATGATTTTTAACATTTATTTAATCGAAATAAGTACTGCAAATAGAAAAAAAATACATTATGTAAATTTTCATGAGTAGGTAAATACCTAAACAACTATAAAAAAAATTGCATACAAACTTATAAATTTTCCAACCAATGATCCAACAATGACGCAAAAAAAACAAAAGAAAAAAAAATGACAATGGTGAGACACTGAAAAAAGCGGGTTTGACGGATAAACATGTATAGGTAGTATAAGCGTAATAGGATAAACGAAATCTCATTTATCACAAAAAACCACCCTTGCATTAAACGACCTTGCCTTGCATTCAATTCTGCCCTGTTGTCTGCGAGTGGCCGAACTGAGGCCACGTGTTTTTAAATATTGAGTACTAGGACATCAGGAGTCCACTGGAGTACGAGTACAACATTTGACGAATATTTCAGGGGTAAACCATAGGGGTATGCAAATGTTGCACCACTTGCAATCTTCGTGAAGTTTGTAATGAAAAAAATGTCATTGTATTAAGTTTTTATTTACGTCAAAAGTTGCGTATTTAAGTAGTATTTGTTGATATATGCTGATTTTTTCTCTCGGAAATTCGGAAAAATCTTATTTTTAGGAAAAAAAACTGGAGAAAAAAGATGAACTGGGGTATAAAATTTGACACACTTGTGCTGTCCGGATGTTTATCTTCCGCTAATCATCTACATTAAAAATTGGCCAATTTTACTCATTTCTAAGGACAGAGTTGTCCACAGAGATTAGTAAAATTCACAACACTTGATCAAAAATAATAATTAAGTAGATTTACAAATAGTTTTCATGAAAAGATCTTATGGTTCCGAAGACAGATTCCCCGCATCTCATATGGAATTGAATTTCCCCATACTGTCCCACGGTCAGATAAAAAAATCATGTTTTCAAAAAGTCGTCCGTACATAACATACCATATACATACAACATGAATAAATAACATTGCAAATCAAACCAGTGAATGCGAACCCCGAAATCCGTGTGAGGCCACGTGTTTTCGGGCCATCGATACCAGGACGTCAGAATAGGACAAGAGGTGTTTTGTGCAAGCATTTAGGGTTACGTTAGACGTGCTCAATAAGTTTGGTGTCCTTTCAATTCAACTTTGAAAACGAAGGAGCAAGGACCATCGACAATGAATGAGCAATATTTGTCATTGGTTCATTATTATGTTTTATGGATAAACAGTTCTTTGTATGGCTCTGTTAGTGCCTTAGAGGTTATTTATTTTACTTTATTAAAAAGTAATAATAAAACAAAACCTAGGTACCTGTTTTAAACAGATCTGCCGGTCGATTCTGTAAAAAATTCACCGTGAAAACTTGCGTGGAGTGAGCTGTCAGTGCCATCCTACTGATGGTAGGGATTGAACAAGCATTCATTTACTATCCCAATCGGGATTTTAATAAAAAAATGTATGCTAATTCTATTAATAATTTTATATAATTTCAAAGCTAGTATTTTAGTTGTCCAAAACATTATCTACTATTATGGGGTTTTAAAATAAAATAAAATACTGTCAGTCTCGCTGTAGCAGAATAATAGGTATGTATATACTACAATCCTTAATTATATCGATCTCTGCAAGGTCGTCTAGACTGCAGCGGGAGGAAGGGGGAGGGGGAAGGGTTGATAGTCGGTGACGTCCCGCATGTTTCTTAATTGCCCTAGAGCAATTAAGAAACATGCGGTTTGATGACTTTGATGACACTACCGGCGCCTCGTTTTTCTGACAATGTAAAGAGTGTTTTAAATTGATGTAGCCTCTTCTGGGTTTTAATTGTTGGTCAAATGAAATTAATTGGCAAAACTTCATAGACTATGTGATGGGTAATATTTAAATATGTATATCTAATTATTTTATTTATTATTTATTTTTATTTATTTATTACAAACATACGCTACAATGGTAGCGTATGTTTGTTTTCACTGTAATGACAGTGTCCCAATTCGGCAGTGTGTAGTTAGCGTGTGCGAGTGATACTTAAACAAAAAAAAAAAACATTTTCTAATGAAATTTTCATGTCACTACACTACCCAGCAGCCGTTGACTTCGTAATCAGCTGAAGTTACTTGAAATTTTGAGTTAAGTAACATTTTTTAGGGTTCATTCCCTCAAAAGGAAAAACGGAACCCTAATAAGATCACTTCGTTGTCCGTCTGTCAAGACCCTTTTCTCAGGAACGCGTGGAGTTATCAAATACTCAGGGCTGCAAGCAAAAAAGTATGCTGTAGTCTCATTTCCTTAGAAATGTATGGGGAAAGCTTTTTTCGATATCTGACTTATCTAGTACTCAAACCTAGTAAAAAACCGACAGCTAATGAACAAAAATATTGCGCTCGCAACAAGTCGTTGACGCAACATAAGAACCATGTTGCGCTCGCAAAAAGTCATTGACGCTACATAAGAACCATGTTGCGCACGCAACAACACATTGACGCTACTTAACAAACATGTTGGGCTTGCAACACCTCAACGACAGCTAATGAACAAACATGTTGCGCACGCAACAACACATTGACGCTATTTAACAAACATGTTGCGCTCGCAACACCTCAACGACAGCTAATGAACAAACATGTTGCGCTCGCAACAACTAATTGACGCTCCTTAAGAACCATGTTGCACGCAACAACACATTGACGCTACTTAACAAACATGTTGCGCTCGCAACAACACATTGACGGAACATAAGACCCATGTAGCTCTCGCAACAAGTCACTGACGCTACATAGGAACCACGTTGCGCTCGCAACAACTTTGTTCATTAGCGGTCGTTGAGGTGTTGCGAGCGCAACATGTTTGTTAAGTAGCGTCAATGTGTTGTTGCGAGCGCAAAATGGTTCTTATGTAGCGTCAATGACTTGTTGCGAGCGCAACGTGGTTCTTAGCGTTCTCTTGACCAATAGCACTGCAGCACGCTGTAAATAGCCCATGTGGGCTTTGTTCGCGTCACAGGGAAAGGAGTCGTAAGCACAAATGACTGCGTGCTTCTCAGTTATCAGTTCACGTACGTCAGCCAGAAGTTTCCAGCGACGGTCTTCCATCACCGGAACTTCCCGTGAATAATCCTTCAATACGGATTGTACGTGTTCTGTAAGCGGGTCGGTCGTGCCCGTCGTGTCTGCGACTGAGACTATGAGGTCACGAATGGAGTCCAAGTGAGGCGACGTGGTGGATTATAGGAGTCGTGTTGCTGTTCTAGACGGGATGTTTCGCATTGAGATTCCCCGCCATGATGATGGAGGAGTCACTCAGACCGAAGAGGGCAGTGAGGTCATTGCCGAGAGAGATGGGATCCTTTGCACCATTACTGGGTGAGATATAGGCGGAAGCTGTAGTAAATAAGGGTACCGCCCTTGTGACAACGAGACCTGTCATTCCGAACTAATTTATAGATGGCAATGTTTGGGTTTCGATGGTGGGGCTTCAGGACCTAATAAATAGGATATACTGAAGTACTTATACAGTTGCAGCTTTCCTTTTTGTGTCTTATCTGTGGATGCAACACAGAACCTCCCTGTGACCTCTGATATCCTAGTACCTGCTGGCTGAAAACACGTGGCCTCAACATTCAAATCGTTTTCACTGCATGTGTGTGTCATGTAAAGAAAGACGAATGGTATGTAGAAGTTACAGCATAGTTCTTACATGATTATTACTATTATACTATTTTATAAGTACATTTATTTACAACTAAAATGAAATGCACATAATAACTGCCTACCCGCATGGAAAGAAAGCGTGAGTTTAGTTATGAATGTATTCTCTAATTTAGCGCAAAGTATTATTTTTAAGCAAGCAGAATTAAAGCAAAATGTTCTAGTTTCTGGGCCATTCTTTGATAAACTTATTTTGTACTATTGACGCTTTCTGATATCCTAGTACCAAACGCCTTCTGAAAACGTGATGCAACCGGTGATTTCCCACGGACGTCGTTATGCCAGCGGCGGTGCTGCCGTACATTTGTCTGACATTGGAGGATGAGCAGTGGTGGCCCAAGGGTAACGGCCGCGACTTACGAGCCAAAAATTTGAAGACATGTGACATCTACCAACCGGCACTGGGCCCGCGTGGTGGATTACGGCCCATTCCCTGTCACCGAAAGGAAGCCTGCGTCCAGCACTGGGAACATTATATGCTGATTTAGCTATTGTAGGATGAAATAACCGACCAATTTTCATTTTATTACTGTTATGTTTACTGTCACACTAATTTACCAACCGCCAGCCAAGAAACAAAATGGCTGCTCGTTATTTTTTTCAACTGATAAGATACGGCATACACCACGGTAATATTATAATACAGTAGTGTAACTCGGCCGCCTGATATAAATAAATGCCTACAGCCGCGCGGTACGTAAACATGCGTTAGGGCTGCCCGTCTCCAGCATTTCCGTATCATGATTCATTCAGAACCGCATATACTACCTATTTCACTCGTCTCAATAACTTTCCGTTACTCTATTCGCTTTATTTATTAATCCAAACACCTTTTTTTCGTGAGATAAAAGGAAATCCTTATCCATTAAAAAGACACACATTATGTACCTACCTACTAGTAAGTAAAATTATTTTATAACACATTTGCTCGTAAAAGGTCTCTTACTGCACCAATTTCAATATCGTAATGTATATTATTACGTACTTGTGCGTAATTATAATGTAAATCGCACGGTTTATCAAGATGCTCCGTCTAAAAAGAACGGTACTTTTTTAAATATTAGCAAAGAGTTTTTATGTCAGAAAAGTGGTCAACATTTTATGAATAAAATTAACTTTGGGAGATAAAATATAATAAATAAACATTTAATTCTTTAATTGAATTAATTTTGACAATTAATTACAACCATTTATCTGTAACAAGAACACAAAAGTATTAATTTACTTTATTAGTAATACTGGCTGTTTTTTGTGCCTTTGCCATAAACAAAAGACCAACTGGCAACGTAATAATTAATTTTATAAATTGTTCGAATTTTAATAACTGTTCTAACAAGTAATTAAAGATTTATTCGTTTAAGAAAGTCCGAGTTTTATTTATTTCCTCACAAATGTGTTATAAAACGTCGTATGACATACGTGCGGTTTGATAATTACAGCCTCTGCTTTCTTATAGCCCTCACCTACGGCTCGGGCTAGCAATATCGCCTCAGCTGTAATTTTCAACTTACCGCACTTATATCATAATGTACTATTATAGTCTTACCTTTCAGAGTTTCCAGGTAATTTAAAAAAACTTATGTCTGGATGCATTATTGACAAATTCATACAACCAAAAACAGCACAATATTTCCTACTCGTCATATTAACTGATTTTTAGAGAAAAAATCGCGCGGTTATTGTTAAAAAAACAACACACCGTCCGTTCGACACTGCGGTACAGCCGTGACTGTCTGCGCTCCGAGCGCACCCCGAGATCGAGGCGTAGGTATAGCTCGCGTTTCGTCCGTTTGTATGAAGTTGGAGTACTGTATTATATTATAATATTACCGTGGTTACAAAATTAACCGTCTTCAACAAGGAGGAAGATCTAATTACGGTAGCTGCAGGCGGAGGATTCAAAAAAAAACCAATTTACTTATAATGAATTTAATTAAAAAAAAGAAATTACAATTATTGATTATTGCTAAAGATTATGACTACGTTCGAGGTTGGAACCGAAGTGCACGTTTCCGATGACCGGGAACTGGTGGCGCGATGGTTGTCACGTTGCGCGAAGTCAGCATCATTTGTTCGGTAAAAATGGGGTTAACGCATCGTCAGCGATCTGCCTTTGGTACCATGGTATAACACCTCCCGCCGTAGTTCAGCAATTATTTGAGTACTTTCGTCGAAAATAATGTTGAATAATGATCTGGCGTGTCAGATTGACGCATATTTGAAGTTTCAGCATTGATGTCTTGAGATGTAGTTTGCTTCATTTCAGTTTCTGATGATTCGTTAGTTCGGCGTTTTGCTAGGAGTCTTCGGATGATGATGTAACTACCTAGTGCAGTTGCACTTAATAGGATGGCGTACATTGGTATTGTAGTATGATATAAGGTTGTATCTTGAGGCTTCTTTATATTGATCGGCGACTGTAGCGTTATCTTAGTATTGCTTGCGTGTAGATTTTCCAGGTTAATTGAATTTAGGGTTAGGACTGGTTGCGATGACGATTTCAGATTGGAATTTCGTGGAGGTAAGTCTGTGATCTTGATAACCTGTCCCGTTGCATGGTCATTGTTATTGATGATGGTGAACTCAGGAGTCCGCAGGAAACAGTTATGAGGTAAGACAACTAAGAAGCTCCCTTGCAGATTGGTGTATTCATTTCTTCCGCAGGACGTCTGGACCTTAGTAGGTTTCGGGAACGTGACGATATAATGCCTGTCGTCTAGTTGCTCCAGTGCCCCTCTGGTGAGTATAACAGGGGTAAGGTTGCATGTAGAGTCTATTTTCTGCGTTGTGATCAGCTGTTGAATGCAGTCCACTTGATCTCGAGGTCTGAAGCTAACTTTTATCTCGCAGAGATACCAAGTGCTTGCCTTCGGACATTCTGTCTCCATGTACATGAATTCGTCCTCATGTATTGCAATATAGGAAGAGGATGGTATTAGGATTTCGTGATTTTTATTGGGTACAATAGAAAGTTTGTATAGGTCATAGGTGCTGGGCAAGGCAATCGGTACTTTGAACACTATAACTAAGTTATTACTACTATAATATGAACCCAATTTAATTATATCAAAATATTCCCTTATACTTATGTCTAATATTTCTTCCTTATTATATAAACTACGCACTGTATCTATCATACTTCTTAACGCATTTAGACTAAGCATTGAATGATGCGTACTTTTTGCATGAATAAAAGCTAGAAGATTCTCTATCCTGACTAATTCTTCTGATAAATTTTCTATATTATCTTCCAAAATTAAGAATAACTGTGCCAGATGGGCGTAATTAAGAAGATCTATATTAGTAACTTCAGTGGTATTAATCATTACATTAACTATGTGGGATATATTCTGCTGGTTTTCAATAATGCTTTTTAATACTTTTGAATGCTGTGATATCCAATCCTTGGTTAAACTTATATGCTGATTAAATTGCGACGTAATTTCTTGTTCGTTATCCTGAAGAACTTTAATGGCATTCTCATAACGTACAGCATCTGTATAATCTAAGTTACCGGAGATGCTTTTAATTACTGAGCCTAGACCGTCTATAAGGCCTCTTTTAACGCGGTTGGAATCGAATGTCTGCAATTGACCTGTAATCTTATCTAACTTACTTTTAAGGTGTGCGATGTGCGGTTCGTACAGGGACCGAGTTTTATTATTTAACTGGGGCTGAATATAATTCAATTGAGTTTTAACTATTGTTACCTTCGATTTAATTTCATCTATATTGATAGTCTGTAAAAAGGAATGATGCTGGGTTATGATCCTTGCAGAACCTAGCTTAAAAGGGAGAAGTCCTGGTCCATTGTCGAGGCTCTCAAGTGTTATCTCTTGAGCAGCTACCGCTTGAAGCGTGTACATCAGTAGTATTCTGTAACAATTGTGCACTGTTAGGCACTCTCTTTAAACGGGATTTGGCGATTGGACCGCGTTTTTTCTTTGTATAGATATGTATTGGGAGATCTGCCAATACTGTATCTTGTGTATACCGGGGTGCTAATTTTTGACGACTAGCCTTGGGATTCTTTATAAATATCTGCTGCTCGGGATTATAACTTTGCTCGGGCTCACGACTCTTATTCAAGTTATTAATAATATCAGTTCTGTCGTTTAAAGAACTTTCGCTTATTAATTCATAGACTTTATTCATTCTAATCCTATGGTTCTGAATATACTGTTGCATTACGTGCTCTGTCGCGTCCATGTCTAATGGATCACGAGGATCAAAGTGTCCGCTTATAAGTTCTAACGGTCTACACTTGGTAAAACTGTGTATGCTGCTGTTATACGCTAGTAAAGCATAAGGCATTAAATTTATAACTGATTCACTACGATTTTGTAATTTTAGTATTCTTAGGTGTTCTAATAAAGTAGAATGGAGACGCTCAACCATCCCATTTTCATTGGGTGTGTGTGCTAATATTTTATGATGGTTTATTTTATGAACTCTTGTAAATTCTGAGAATAACTGGTTTGTGAATTCTGTGCCACGGTCAGTTACTAATGTTAATGGTACTCCGTGGTGAGTACAAAATATTAACAAAGCTTGAACGACACTTATTGCAGTTCCGTCCCTTAAATGGTATGCTCGGGCATACTTTGAAAAGGAATCGATGAATGTGAGGAATTTTTCAGTTTCAGCTGTGAACAGATCGAGATGGATAACTTCAAATGGTTTCGCCGGTGGGGGAACTATGTGCAATTGTTGGTTTATTGGATGACGATCGTATTTACCCTGACCGCAGATGGTACACTCATTAATGTACTTCGCGATGTGTTCTTTCATCTTAGGCCAGAAGTATCGCCGGGACAATGCAAGGTAGCATTCGTTAATACCGCGATGGTTGGTTTTACCTTCGTGATATTTCCGAATTATTTCTTGCTGGCGTAAGTATTCCTTCACATTCTCTAGCTCAATTTTTGTAAGAACAAGATTCATGGATGAGCTCTTGAAATGGTTTTGGATTATTGGGATGATGGAATACATTTCTAAAGGTGGGTTAATTAATATTCCTGTCTTTACTTTAGGATTAACAAATTCTTTGATCGCGTTCACAACGTCTGTTTCGAGGTTAGATTTAGATAATTGTATGGCTGTACGGGTATGGGTGTCAAAAGGTTTTGTTACAACTGTTCTACCTTTGAAGTCACCTACAATCGTGAAATGAATTTGTCTATTGAATTTATTGAGTGGATCGTCTGATATCGGTACTTCTAAAATAGGTTTTTCCGCATCAGTATGAGCTGTAAGGGTCCTAGATTCGTCTAACGTGGGCGGATTAATAGTGGGGTTAGCTATTACGGAACTTGTTTCCTCGTTGCATATTTCTATCCTAGATAAGGCATCAGCGTTAGTGTTTGACTTGCCTTGTTTATAGATTACTGTAAAATTGTACTCGCTTAATTTTAATCGCCATCTCGTTAATCGGGAATTTGGCTCTTTAAGATTCATGACCCATTGGAGAGGCTTATGGTCCGTGATGATTTTAAACTTGCGGCCAAATAAATAAGGGCGGAAATACTTAGTGGCCCATACTATGGCGAGCAACTCTTTTTCAATCGTGCTGTAATTTATCTCACTGGAATTTAATGTACGTGAGGCGTAAGCTATGGGTTTGTCCTGTCCTATCGGACCTTGGGAAAGTACGGCACCGATTGCTAAATTGGATGCATCTGTTGTCAGCACAAATTCCTTATTAAAATCGGGATATTGAAGTATAGGGTCATTAGTTAAAAGGGTTTTACATTTTTCGAAGCAGTTGACATAATTTGTATCGAGAGTGATTTTTGATCCCTTTTTAAGACACTGAGTAAGTGGTTTTGCTAGTCGAGCGAAATCGGGAATAAACTTGCGATAGTACCCGAGTAGACCAAGAAAGCGTTTTATTTCGGTAGCGGTTTTCGGTAATGGATAGTTTTGTATAGCTGATATCTTATCGGGGTTAGGTTTGATGCCGTTTTTACTAATAATATGTCCTAAATAAGCTGTCTCTAACTTTAAAAATTCGCTTTTATCCAATTGGATTTTAAAATTTGACTCCCGTAGCCTTTGGAACACTTTTTCGAGATTGTTCATGTGTTCTTGTAACGAAGTGCTAAATACAACTACGTCATCAAGATAAACCAGACATATTACATTTTGTAGGCCTCTCAGCACATTGTCCATGACTCTCTGAAATGTAGACGGCGAGTTCTTAAGACCCATAGGCATTCTTAAGAATTCGAAGTGTCCGTGCTCAACATTGAACGCTGTTTTCGGTATATCCTCTGTTTTCATCTCGACTTGGTAAAACCCGCTTGCGAGATCTAGGGTGGTGAAGTACTGGCAGTTGCCCAACTTATCTAATATATCCGCGATGTTTGGTATCGGATATTTATCATCGATAGTCTTTTCGTTCAATTTTCGAAAGTCTACGACAATTCGCCATTTTGTTTTACCGGAGGCGTCTGTCTTTTTAGGCACTACCCAAATGGGAGAGCTCCAAGCTGATTGTGAAGGCCTAATTATACCCTGTTCTAACATTTTCCCGATTTGGTTCCTAACTTCCTCTCTATGCACATATGGATAGCGATAGCTCTTCGTGTATACGGGTACTTCATCTGTAGTTTTTATGGAATGTTTAATTTGGTTGGTAAATGATAACGGTTCGCCTTCTATATAGAATACGTCCGCATATTGTGCGCACAATGATTCGAGATTTGCGCGTTCTTCTGGGTTTAAATGGCTAGTACGTAGTTTGGAAAGAACGTCTTGAGCGCGTGGCGATAGCTGTTTAGTGCGAGCGCACTCAGCATTATATACTTCGGCACTAACTTGACGATCGACAGAGAATATTAAATCGTTTTGAGTTGTGTTTGTAACTTCTAAAATACCTCGACTATTGCTAACCGACGTAATACATTCACCTATGGTACAGTTACAAATGACCTGTTCCGGTATATAGGCATTTCCATCTTCTATATTTATTGGTAATTTAATTAATTTAGAAGAACGAGCGGGTATTATATCTTCATAAAGATTGACGTTGCGAGAATCATATACCTGAATCGGATTAGTGGCGTGTCTGGTATTTAAGCGCATATTTTTATAGTCTATGGTTGATTCCCATTTACTTAATAAATCTGATCCTATTAAACCGTCAAAGTAATTATGAAACTTATACACGAATAATTTGATATTATCGGACTCATTGAATTCTGGAAAGCACGGTAATGTGATCGAGTTATTGTTTCTGCTAGTCGCGTGGACATTTACGACTTCAAACGGTTCATAGTTTAGCGGCGTAAGCGGAAAATATTTCTGTATAGCCTCAGGGCTAATAAATGACTGATTAGCACCTGTGTCTATCAGTAATTTTAAAGGGGGTTTTGAAATTTGTATAAACGGAAGCTGTCTTTGTGTCTGAATGTTAATCTCTATTTTGGCTTGTCGGATTTCGAATCCGTCCGAAAATCCTCCTTGCTGGTGGATGGCTTAGATTCAGTTATAGGTTCGCTAGTGGCTAACTCATCAACAACAATTAATTGACCATTATTATAATTATCATCGGCACACACAAAGTTATCATTATACTCCGGCTCGATGTAATAGTACTCCGAGCAATCGTAGTAGGGGCCGTATGCATAGTACGGACATTCGTTAAAATTTAACTCGCGAGCTTTAAAGTAATTGCTTGGTGGTGGGTTGCCTGATTTGGTCCAGTCGTGTCCTCTAGCAGGCATGGGTTTGCTGACAAAATGACTTACACCACTCATAGGTGTAGGCTTCTGTGGACCGGGTCCACTTTGCGTATTCACGGGTGCGTTATGCGGAATCATTCTAAATACATTACTCCGATCATTATAATTTGGTGGTAAAGCCCTAAATATCTGCTGAGTACGTGTTGGCCCTCGGTTAGGCTGAGGTGGATTATTATTATTGTTAGGTCTCCATGGCTGTTGAACCAGCATCGGTGGTTGGCGTGAGGGGCCAGGCATGTTAAAATTAATTGGTGCCATGGTGAACGGTTGATTATTTGAGGGTTTAGATTGTGAGCCCGCGGGATTACTAGGTTGTTTTTTACTATCTAGGAAGTTATTATTTCGCTGTTGCAAATATAACGTATTAGTTTCTTCTTGCACGTACTCCAACGCCTTCTCTATAGATACGGGACGCATGCATCGAATACGAGAACCTAGCGGCTCTTTTAATCCGCGCAAGTATGATTGCAGCGTAAGCTTTCTGTAAAGTTCACGCTTCGCTTCTACGGTGGTGGACAGATTATCGTGCAACGTTACGTATGTCATAATGGTACTAAATAGGGTTTGACAATTTTCATAAAATTCTTGTGGCGTACTTTGACCTTGTGTTAATAATGAAAGGTCATTATAAAGCGCAGTTTCGTCGCGTTGATCCGCGAAATTATTAACTAATGCTGTACGAATGCCAATCCAGTCAGTCGGGATACCGTTAGAGTTAATAAATCGGGCGGCTGGACCCGTGACTTTATTTAAAATTCCATTAAGCAAGGCTTGGTTCTCCAGCTCATTTCCCGGATTAGGATTGAGAAATCTTTTAACTAATTGATCACTTAAATTTATAAATCTAGTTAGTGTATTTGGGTTCCCATCGAACTCTGGGAGTAATCGAAGGGATTTAAATATAGCGTCAATTTGGTCTCCTTGAGCCATGGCGCTTGTCTCTTCTATAATATCACTTAGGTCTCTAGCTTGGTCTAACCTACTCTGTCTTACGGCCCTACGGGTACAAGAACCAGATTGCCTAGGATGAAAAATCTTGAAGGATTAACGTAAGACTGGAAAAAGGAAAAGTTACAACTATAGGGAAGCAACACAAGAGTGATTCAAGTGTACTCACAGTTTCATTTCTTGGTGTCTCTGAATCAGCATCGAAGTCTGGATGCACCAGCTGCAGCTTTCCGAGGTTCTGGATACTCGATGAAGGCTTAAAAGCTCAGGCAGCGGCTATGCGGAGCCGACAGGATCGATTTTAGAGTCCTTTACGCGCCGCGCACTGCTTCGAGTATCCTACCGACTGCGCCAATTACGGTAGCTGCAGGCGGAGGATTCAAAAAAAAACCAATATACTTATAATGAATTTAATTAAAAAAAAGAAATTACAATTATTGATTATTGCTAAAGATTATGACTACGTTCGAGGTTGGAACCGAAGTGCACGTTTCCGATGACCGGGAACTGGTGGCGCGATGGTTGTCACGTTGCGCGAAGTCAGCATCTCGTGGCCCGTCCTCGTGTCCGTGGCTGATGCAATATGTTGTTCGGTAAAAATGGGGTTAACGCATCGTCAGCGATCTGCCTTTGGTACCATGGTATAACAATCTCAATTCGAATGTATTTTTTTTTGTATGTATGTTACGCGATATCTCTGGCAATTGTAAATCGATTTAAAAAATTCTTCTTTTAGTAGAAATAGCTTCAATAACACGTACTTTTTCCACGTATATATAGATGATGTTATAATAACTTCCTGTTACTGATATTTACTGTAAAGCAAGTAGTGTTATACGAATTTGTGTTGGGTTTGCAACTAAAAAGTAAATAAATAAATACATTTTATTCAAGTATATAGTAAAGTAAAGTTAAATTAGCTGTCAATAATGTCAATCCTTAGCATCCAAGCTCACCTCACCTGAGTTTTCACGGTGAGATTTTTACAGAATAGTACCGCTGTAAAGAAATGCATAGGAGTGGCGTTCCGAGGGTTAGGACAAGATGCTCAGGTTTTTAGTCAGTAAGAGTCTGACAGACCCCACCGCCCGCCCCAGGGCGGCGGACATCCAGATTAGACATGAGGATTTTCCACCCCGGAAACAAAAAAAAAGATGCTCAGCGAACTCGAGTCCACTTACTAAGCCTTCCATGACAATTTGACTCTTTTCAAACATTAGTTCCTCCGAGTAAGTACTACATACATCGATACATACTTATTTCTACTGCCAAGCAGCGTGGCAGTGTTTCGGTTTCATAGGGAACCAGCTTTTTCATTGGCTGAGGGAGCCAAGAGCTAGTAATAGATGGTACAGGCACGCAGGACAACGCTTTAGATAAGGTTAGTAACGTTTGACAGCCCCTTCAGTGGTCTGGGTACCTAATAAGAAACTGTAACCCCAAATCCATTAGGTAGGGCGTTCGCCTCCACGGAATGTTTGTTAGCATCCCTAATGAATTCCTAGTCCATCATCAATATTGTATTAAATTAACACCATCAATGTCTGAAGTTCTGAATTTTTCTAAGCACACGCTTGACTGTTGAATTTTGGCAGTTGCTGAATATCTGTGATATATTTTTTCTGACTTGGAGAATGAATGTCATGTCAGCCGGAATTAAAAGGCCAATAATTAACACGCTGAATCCTAGAATCTACATACCTCATCTCACTGACACTGATTTAAATAATAATTCATTATGCAGTAAGAGTGAAAAATTGAAAATCTTCACATGCGATGTAAAAGCCTTTGGTAACTTTTATGTCCTACTATTAAATGCCTTGAGCCACGTGGGGATGCAGGTGTGCAGCGTTCGCGTAATAAATGATGTGTGGCGGTTATTTTACTTGTGTCAAGGTCACCGTTGCACAGTTGCACTGGCAATAAATAGACTCGCCCGTTAGGGTTGTCTCGTACTCCAATTGACTCTTGGTATCCTAGTATTAAATGTTTAAAAACACGTGGCCTGACGAGGCGTCGTCGGTTTGTACGGTTCATACATTTGAGAAGCTTTTTTGTAGCTGTATGATATTGGTCTTATCACCTTCGGTGGATAAGTTGCGGTTAATTTATGTCACTGACACCCACGTTCTCTCTCTTTATTAAAATAAGGGTAAGCAAATTTGTACGGCGCGTACGCACGATGAAACGATGAAAGTCCGTCCCTAGCTGCACGATGGAAAAATGCTCGTTTTCCAAAAAAAACAACTGTTCTATACTTTTTCTTAACTTTGTGAACACGGAGATGTCGTATTATTGTGAAACTACGTGATCTTTTCTTAAAAAAACTTTGGTATCTACAGAAACTACTATAAATTCAAACAACTCCAGTTGATTTTTGGTGCCCTAGTATTATATGTTGTGAAACACGTGGCCTCACAATATTGTATACACACACTACCGAATGTGATGGACAGGTGTTGCCGCCGCCCCTTTTACCGCACCCTATTCATTCACAGGTAAAATTAATGTGGTTTTGATATTGCAGAGATAAACTTCCATATCACTTCTTATGCCCCTGTGTTCAATGCTTAGCCGCTCAAACGTCTACAAACTTTTTTTGGCCTGAAGCGTTAGGCGATTATGGCAGCCTCGCTGATTTGTTCATTTTATTTAGATTACTGTCCATGTTTTGTAATGTTCCTTTTAGTTTCAATAGATTTGTAAATGACAAAACATTAAAATAAACGTTGCCGTTTGTGTGTAATTTGTAATCGATTTGTTATCATAGGTGAATGTTCAAGTTATTGTAATATTTATGATAATTTATATTCTATATAAGTACCTATTATCACGTTATGTTGTATGTGAAGATTCATTTTGTACCCACTGTTTTTACTAAATACCAAATTGGAAAAGAGTTATAACATTGTTAATTCAATTCAATATTTATATAAATTCTACTCCTTTGGACTATTTATAAAAATGACATCTTATCTATATCTAAATTATAAGTAAATAAATTATTTCTATTTGAGAGCTGCCAGTTGCCAATCCAAAGTACTTACACATTCGATACTTGTAAGTCATAAATAATGCAGGTATGTCTCTAGTTTGGGGGTTAAAAGAAGCCAAGGTCACAAGAGACCTCACCCCTCATTAATATGATGATGACCTTGCAAAAATCCTGCCCTGTTTGCGATTGGCCGCACTGAGGCCACGTGTTTATAAGCATTGAGTACTAGGACATCAGGGATCAGCTGGAGATGCGCTAACGTGACGTCATAAACGTACGCAAGTTACGACAAGCAGATAATAGCCAATAGCAACTTTGCCTAGCCTTTTTCCAACTCTACATGAACCACAAGCTAAAAGACAGAGTGAAAAATAGTACAATCGGAAGGAAGACCAAGGCAAAGGAAGCGGCCAAGAAAGTGCTGGGCTTAAAATGAAAGTGGGCTGGACACGTCCAAAGCTAACGTGAATTTAATTACATATGTTTTTTATTTATTCTATATTTATAGTATAGATAGAAGATAGAATTAGCCCAAAGCCAGGCGGGACCCACGATATATGGCGTGGCGTCACGTTTTAGGAAGCGTTGAGTTACTAGGATATCAGGAGTCACTAGGAGCGCATTAATAATTTTTGTTTTCACAGTATTTCAGAAATACAGTTTTGTTATCTCACGAAGCGACGCGCGCGTTACTTGTGGTAACTAAGTGTACAAACACACTGTTAATGTGTGCGTGAAGACGAGAAGCATCATCGCATCCACACAGACCGCATTTCCAACTTCCATTGCCATTGTCTCGGACGGTACCTAGATCACACACATTCACAGAGTGTTTGTGCACTTGGTAAACACGAGTAAAGCACGCGTCGCTTCGTGAGATAAAAGTACTATAACTTTGGTTTGGCACATGTTTTGTTTGATCACCAAACGACAATTTTACGTTAAAGTTTTTAATAGCGCCCGTGGTGGGGCAACTCAACAGTAATTACTTTACTTATTACGAGACTACCATTTGCTTCAAATGGTTCCAATTCTAACACATTCAAAGATCCGAGAATTAGATCTACTCCAGGGTTTCTATAACTAAACATATAGGACGTGAACAGAAAAGAGTGGCCATGATTAATGAGCATGACTATGGCAAAAAAAAAAAATCAAGAAACAGGCTGGCAGTTGAGAATCGACTTCCAAGAAAGAAGAAGAAGTCGATTCCCAGCTCGAGTTATGAAAGTACTGACAAAACTAGTTTTTTCGGCTGAGTTGTCCCATTTTGGGCGTCAGTATATTTCAATTATGAACTTATTCACATTAGACTAACTTCTAAGTTATTAAGATTCTGGTAAACTGGGTGAAAATAAACATACATCACTTAAACACACCACAGGAGGGTGTCAGAAATGGGAATGAAATTGTTTCTTCATTAAACCCTTTCCCTACACACCATATTCATAGGTAGTTCATACACACATACACACACAAAAAACACACACAACTACAAGTACATAAATAACTAGTAGGTAACCATTCTGACACTCAAAGCTTGTTAATTAAGCATCTATTATTACCTAT
The DNA here is from genome assembly GCA_949629135.1 of Eremobia ochroleuca. NCBI lineage: Eukaryota > Metazoa > Arthropoda > Insecta > Lepidoptera > Noctuidae > Eremobia > Eremobia ochroleuca. Next base: position 22,088,234 of record OX451387.1, read on the forward strand.
ACATATTGTTATGTACAGGTTATTACCAACTAAACACACTCAAAGCTTGCTAATTAAGCCGATATTATTATACCAGCTTAATTAGCAAGCTTTGAGTGTCCGAATGGTTACTAGTTACCTATCTACTCTGTATGAAGTACCTGTGAATATGGTGTGTAGATAAAGGGTTTTATGAAGAAAAGTACAGAAAGACAAGACTAGGCATTTATTTCAATTAGGCTTGTCAGTTAAATACTAACAAACCTAATAAAACTAGGTCATCATGAAGAAGTAAGGACGAGGAAACTCCATGGCAGCTTGTTTTAAAGTATTGTATCAACCCATTTTTACATTATTTTGCATAAACAATTATTGTTATCACATTAATATCTTGGGTCATTTCTGAAAGCTATAGCAACTTATCAAGCAACAGAACATGAATATTCTTTAATTCGATTTAACACAAAAACAATATTAGACATATTGTGTTATACCACGCATAGAACAACATAGTTAACAGCAATAATATAAATTAACTTACGTGAACGGTAGTCCATCTTTCACCACAATTGAATGCAAGTCAAAGAATTGGCGGGCCCACATATTTTATGTTACCCCCAATAATACTCAAGTACCTACATCTAACATTCCCGTCAATTTTAACCAATCATACAGTTTGACCAAATAACTTTTAATATATTTTTGACAGTTCTAAGTAAATCCAATTTGACAGAACGGGTTTAAAACATTATGAGATATTCAATATATTTTTATAACAATTTATCCGACTATAATTAGATGAAGTCCCTTAAACATAACACCCTACTGAGTTTACAACATTTATTACCACTTATACACCAAAGTACCACACAAAATTAAAAAAAATATTTCAAATACAATGTTTAATTCTGTTATCCCTAAATTTTAGATGAAAGTAAAATAAGTCTTCGTATTTATTTAGACCGACTCATGGATCACCGGTTTCGTTCGGAATTCGTCGATTATTATTCATCTAGAAATATAGGTACTCAACAGCAAGAGTAAAGTATGTACAGACGCCAGCACATCAAGCTACTACAATCTGTCAGATTTCTTTAATAGATTTTCAACTTTATCGCTAAAAGATAAGGTTCAAAGTTGATTGGGAAAATCTGACAGTTTCGGGTAGCTTGATGTGCTGGCGTCTGTACATACTAATTCCAAGCTCAGGAAAGCGGACAGAGATGTGTCAGGTTATTTATACTGTCCACTTTATTTTAAAAATCGCATTGTTGATTTTTGTTTGCAGTGAAAATTGCTTAGCTAGATTTGCGCCCGCCCCTTAGGCTGCCTGTCCATTGACGCGGAGCGAGGCTGCGGAGCTGAGAAACCGAGAAATATTAACCAATAGAAAAATGACATAGAGATTTTATGCAATCCTATTGGTTAATATTTGTCCGTTTTGCCAGTCCAGCCAGCAGTCCAGGTTCCGTCCAGCCAGCAGTACAGGTTCCGTTCAGCCAGCTGCGGAGCGGAGAAACGGAGAAAATTTATAGGCCCCGTAGACCAGCTGACTGTGGTTTCGCCTGTGAGGCCGCACTGAGGCCACGTGTTTTCGAACGTTGGATACTAGGACATCAGAAATCAATAAGAGCTGCGCCGCACCACCGGACAGCGAACTGACCTTTACAACAAGTTTTACAGCCGTAGGAAAACTAGCCTTTTCTTAAGGCTACGTGAGTACGTCCTCCAGTAAAGTGAAAATAAGTCTTAATTTTATTTAAATCAAGGCAAGGCTATGCCTTGAAAAGCTTTTTCATCGAATCTATTTCAAAAAAAGCCGAAGGGTTCTTCGCGCAGTTAATAACAGTGAAGAAATGACTTATGATTGGAACACTATTTAATTTAAAAGTTTGAACGCAATTTGCTTCGATAAAAGTCCTGGCCGTTAATAAAAAAGCACGCCTGCTGACGCGGCACTGTTGGTTATGTAAATATAAATATTCGTCACTACTAAAAGCATCTCTTACTTAATTTTCTCATAGAGGGGGATGAAAAGGAGAGTGTGCCACACGGTAGCAACATTATTTAACCTCGAGCGACGTACTTTGAATCCCTCGCTACGCTTAGGATTCTACTCTAGAATCCTTAGCTTCGCTCTGTATTCCAACAATCGCTCTCGCCCTTAATACATTATATTGGTCCCTTATGACACAATCTACTATTTTGGCCTTTGCTACAGGTATTTAATGGAATGAGGGTTTCCTGAAATGACGTTCACTAGGTGGCAGCACTGAGACGTCAGGTCCGAGTACCTGTCAAAAGTGTCAAAGCGCCTATATTTTCTTTAGTCCTGACTGAATGAAAAACGAATGAATGAAACGAATGATGAACGTCATCATATATTTTAAATTAATTGCCGAAATGGAAGACCTCTTGCCAAAGTGGCGCCAACTGGTGGCGTAAATTTTTGTGAAAACCCTCATTGGAAAATATGACTATTTCAAAAAAATATTGAGTTTCTCGTCAAAAAATTAGAGAGCTATATTGGTGATTTCTTTTTGTTCAGTAGATAAATATAGATTATTTATATGCGCGGATGAAATTACAAAACAGAAATATTTTCACTGGCATCAAGTAGCTTCAACCATTCCTCATTACAGCACCAAATAAGGCATACGACCAAAATTAGCCGCCTCTTTTGTAAGAAGTATGTAATAAGTAGTATATTATTGTGGTAATAAAAAGGCTGAAGTCAGAGAAAAGCACAACCAATACGAATATCCTGGTTTATTCTTCTATAAACTCGTAAAACACTTCTTAATAAAAAAGTTACATCTCCACTTCCATTTCTACATTATGATTCTCATAACGTTCTCGTAATGCTTCTCTTTTCATTTGATTGATTTTGCTATACTTACATTCTATTCCATTCAACACTAAGAGAAATTGTATAAGTAGTCAATTCTTAGCACTCACTCTCCCGCTCTCTCTTGTACTTTTCGCAACCGGCGTGTTTTTATGACCACCCTACTCGTATAAACGAGACGTAACCGACGCTACATTTCTATATTAATGTGTAGCTTTATACAACGTGTAACGTTAAATGCGCAAAACCCAAAAATAGTTTGATCAGAATAACGAGCAGAATTAATTGAACCACTTTTTAATATAGGTCACGTTTTTCAAAAAATCTTCATTAAAAACGTTGCCGTGTCTATTTATAAATAGGTCAAGCAACCCAATGTCAGCGCGGCGCAGCGGCCCGGTGACGACTCATCCCTCGGTAAAGCGTCGTCGCAGACGCAAGAAACGATCAGAATGGCCAGTAAAACTAAAATAGGACATAAAACCTTTACAATTTTTTAATGACTTATTTTCTCTCTGAAATAGGTCAATTTAATTAAAAATCAGTTGGGGTGTCTGAGGTTTTGCGCATTTAACGTTACACGTTGTATATGATGATAAATGGCCTACCATAATATAAGCTATTTAGCGTATAGCTATCTATCGTTTTAAAGCTATCTATCTAGTTAAGGATCACGTTTTAAACCCACAACAGCAGTTGATTTACTTAATTGTTTTTATAAAAATTAATTGAAACTGGGTTTTGACAGAAGTCATATTTAATTCATATCAACCAATCAAAAATTATTAATAACCAGCTGCGCCCCGCGGTTTCACCCATATAAGTCTCGATTTCGTAAGAATATCGGGATAAAAAGTATTATATGTGTTAATCCTGGTTATAAACTATCTGTGTGCCAAATTTCATCAAAATTAGTCCAGCCGTTTGAGCGTGAAGAAGTAAAAAACATACAAACACACACTCACAAACTTTCGCCTTTATAATATTAGTGTGATTTGGCTTACCTACAGCAAAATCAAATCTAGTTACTGTGTAAGCGGCGGCGGCGCGGCGCGGCGTGTCGAAGGCTACGTGATTTTAAAACATTGAATACTAGTGCAACAGGAATCAACAAGAGCTACCTGGGACATTAAAATAGGGGTGCATACACGCATACACACATGGTACATAAACTTTGTCGTAATAAAGCGCCTATAGGAGGATCGCGCAGCTGAGACCACGTGTTTCGTTACATTGGATACTGGGTAGTCAGGAATGAACTAGAGGTGTCTCTGTAATACATGTAAAATTATTTTGGTAGTGGCCAGCACTTGCAGTACAATTAGGTAGTCTTTGGTTATAGGTGGTTCCGCCATTCGTAGTTACGAGAAAATGTAAATATTGAAAACACCGAATAGTTTACAAACTAACTTTTTATCAATTTGTTTTCATGGTTTTTGGCTATGAGTTTTAAAATTTTCTTTGAAATAAACTAAATTATAATCAAATCAAATCAAAAGTCATTTATTCAAACTAGGTTGAGAATCAGAACTTTTCAAAGGTCAAAATTACAAAAGACAGTCCCCAAAACGCCCGCCCCTTACCACATCCTAGTGCTTTCGCTGGGGAGAAGAAGTGGCGCAACAAACTCCCCAGCAGCACAGTTATCTGTTCAGTTAGAAAATACTTGATTGAATACAATACAAGATATGCAAAGTAATTAATATTACGAGACATAGAACACTAATTAAAATTATTTGCCTTATATCAGCTAGTCACGCCAATATACTAGCAAATACAATAAAAAGTATACGTAATCAAGCAAAAACATAATAAATCAAAATTAAAAATGTAAACAAAAACTTACTATCTAAATAAAAGCCTCCAGGTATAAAGGGCGTGACTGCTTACATATTTATGCAATGCTGGGTTCTGTTTACATAGCTGTCACTTGAAGTCACAAATGATAAACTAGGACCATTGAAGTAAACTAAATAAACAAGTTATTATTAATGACAACAATAAAACCATGGTCAGCAAGACGACCAGTCACTACAAGCAGCATGATTTTGAAGTACGACCAAGATTTTGAAGTAGGTTTATAAAAACCTACTTCAAAATCATTTTAATTTAGTTTTAGTAGATTTACTATTCTGATTAGATGTTTGGAAAGTTAAAAAAAAAGTTAGTCTGTTTTAGATAGAGATGGCTGTTCAGCATCTCAACGGGAACCCTCCGTGGCGACGGACGTTACGTCACGTGTTGATAGCTACTGAATACTAGGACATCAGAACGCTCTAGGAGTTTATATACAAAAATGAGAATACCTATTATATTTCTAATCAGCTTAGTAAGTTATTCTAAGTTAAATAGTTAGTTTGCCAGTATCAAAAACGTTAAACGTGAATCAGTTCGAATAAAATTGTACTGGCGCCCAGCACCAGCATGGGACAATTTAACCGAAAGAAAATAGATATTTAAGTGAGAGTGAGATTCGGCTAGGAGATCGACTTTATCTTCGTCTTGGAGTTTTTCTTACCTGAAATTGAAATGATTATTTTTTCTATAAATAGGTTATCGGAAACATTTTAATACGTCATATTTAAAAAAAAAGTGTAAACGTAATCCCATTCTTGTATATTTATTTATTTATTAATGTACAGAGGCGGACTTAATGCCATAGGCATTTTCTACCAGTCAACCTTTGGGTGACCTTTGGGTGGGTGGGTATATAATATCTGAATGTTTACAAAAAGTTTCTGAATACCTCCGTCAGGAAAGAAGTTCCTTACGCGATACTCATGCTCACACACTCGAATATAACACTCTCGAAAGGGACAGAAAGAAAGAGAAAGTGTGACTTCACACATTTTTATGGTGACAACATTATGACAGCTTTTACTAGATTAGTAAAAGCTCTCACCATCTTAGATTTACTTTACCTCACTTATGGGCTTAAGCACCATCGAAAACCACAAAAACGACACCGATGATAAAATATTTTGACATCAGCCGCCTCGAAAACTATGAAAACCATCTAACTTTCACTCTTTTGTATTGTCGCGCACATAATGCTTTTTCGTTACGTGACAATTTCTAACAGTCAACTCCTACCGCAAACCACGTTAAAGAACATGTTGGAATCGACTCCAACTAGCTTATGTTTTTGGGAAGAAATGGTAAAACAATCAGGGGTCAAAGTCTCTTTTTAAGTCCAGACATAATTTTGGTCAGATAATGTGAGGACCATGTAGATTTGTGTCTGAAATGGACTTTTGAGGAAACAACCAAAATATAATCATTATATCTATTACGCAATATCTAATTGCAGTAATTACTTGGTAATCAGTGTTTTGCCTTATTAATGATCATAGTTTCTCCCCGATAGGCAGTAGATAACATTCGAATAACAAAGTGTACTTAAACTCCACCGAAAGTAAGCTACGATAAGGATTGAGGAAACTTTACTTTACCATAATTAGATGTAGACAGACAGATAAAAATGTTGTTAGGAATTTTTATTAAATGCAAAATAACAAAAAGATTTGAAACGAATAAAAATTTTATAAAACTCATCAACATGTGACTCTGACTGAGAAATAAACAGGGCCGGCTGCCAAGCCACGTGTTTTAAAACGTCGAGTACTAGGATATCATGAGTCAACTGGAGTAAGCCAATATTGATCAGTCACAACTTTGTCGGTGAGTGTGAAACTAGACCAGGTGCAACAGACGTCCTTGATCTACCTGCACTGAGAGACATACAGACAGAAAACACACCATAATGGATCCTTTAACCTTTTTACGTACCGTTTTGGTACAGAGCCCCAGAAAACTAAAAGTCTGTTTTTAAATTTTATAATACTGAACGAGACACAATAGAAGTTTTATTATTATTACACCTATCTAATCAAATCAAATTTATTTGTGAATCAAAAAGTTTTACATTATTTGGTGATTGGAGCCTCCTGTTTTATTTATTTTATATATCTATTTATTTATTGGATTGCCAACAGAGGCTACACAGTTACATGAATGTTACAAACAGAGACAAATAAAATACATAATAATTATAATACCATAAGCTGACAGAGTGTTAAGATAATTGAGGCATTTATTTCGCTCACTAGGCGCCTCAGTCTGTTTGTGTCTAATAATTTATTTCCCCAGTATTAGGTTTTTTTGCGAGTCTATACAGCGTGTAACGGAAGGGGGGTATCAACCCTGAAGGAGGTGAATGTGCTCATGAAACTCAACAACTTTCCCCAAAGAACATAGGTCGAAATATGAAAAAAAAATTTGGCCCTCCCTTACAAAACTGACTACCAGCTGATTGATTTACTATGGGAGGGCCAAATTTTTTTTTCATATTTCGACCTATGTTCTTTGGGGAAAGTTGTTGAGTTTCATGAGCACATTCACCTCCTTCAGGGTTGATACCCCCCTTCCGTTACACGCTGTATAATCTAAATGTGAACACAGTGAGTTTAAGAAATTGTTAATATTTGTGTTTCCCGGCGAAGGATATATGCATAGCACAGAGTTATTAAAAATATCTACTTGAAATTACGAGGCTTGGGATAGTTTTATTTCTTGTATAATTGGTTTTAATGTATTTTTTGCATAAACAACTACCCCATCGTTCTGATTGTATTGGCGAGCTGTGACAGAAGACTGATGCTGTGACAGAAGACTGATAATTGACCAGTAGTGGTAGGTTTATTAATATTTAATCTAGATTCCATTAAAATGATCAAATCTATTTCAATTTTAAGTGAAGATAACGTAACGCCTATGGGCATTTAGTGTCCCACAAAGTGTTAATAAGCACTAGGAAAAGAAGCCTTGAATGAAGAGAAACATTCTTGACATTGCATGTTTGCAATGTCAACAACGAACTGTCTGTCATGTCTCTTAGTAATTTCTAGTACCCTAGTACGAAAAACAGAAAAGTCGGTGCTGCAGTTTAACGTAATACGGTGACGTCACTGACAATCAACACACACCCCCCGTCGCACTATAGACTGTAGTGCACACATAGTTCATTTCGTGGTATACAATACTTTTAGTAGATGATACAGCTTTTTTTCTGACTATGGTTTAATTTTATCCAATGCTAGATCTAGATTAAACCCGCCATGGTTTGTGTGGTATATTTAAAAGTTCAACAAATGCCTGTAAACTGTTTATTTTTATTAATAAAAATAATAAAGAAAGATGTACGATTTTTTTTTTAATTTTGTACAGTTTTTGTATGGAACAACAGTATAATAGTAGCCGCTGATATAAAAATAATATGATCTTCCCTACTTCATAATGAAGTTATTTTTGTTAACAAAATATAATCAATAATGTTTGAGATGAAACAATTGAATAATAATGTCACTGTGCAAATTGCAACCCCGGAATAATCGAAATATTGTTAGCGCAACTCCAGTTCATTTCTGATGTCCTAGTACTCAATATTCAAATACACGTGGCTTCAGTGCGGCCGCTCGCAGATAACAGGGCGGAATATTGTACGCAAGGTCGGCTCGGCTGCATATTTATTATGGGTGCAGAAAAGTATCAAATTTTTTACAATGAAATTTATTAATTTTTACAATGAAGTTATTAATTTTTACAATGAAATTTATTTTCTTTTCATAACTTTTATTTTTATTTTAGAATTTTTGTAAATTATTGAAACATATTGAGTTAGTATACTTTTTGTAATAGTTGAATAAAATATAAATTAAAAGTTATTTTCTAATTTTTAGTTCGATTTTCTATTAAAGCGTGTTCTTTTAGTTTTTTTTTTTTTTTTTTTTTTTTAACTATATTTTATTTTATTTTCAACGCGATCTTTGGACTGAGATATTTGAAGTTAGTCTCTCAAATTTGACCAATTCTTTAATTTTCATACATAATTTTTTTTTTCTTTCCATAATATTTAACCCGGCGGCACTCGCTACTGGGTAAAAAATACCACAGAGTACAACTACACTAGCACTGTCGATTTATAATTTTTGATCTCAATTTTACGTGATACCTAAGAAAAAAATTTTTTTGTTGATTTTTCTAAGACTATGAAGAATTTTTGTTTTTAATTTTGCGTTCTTTTTTAAGATAAGCTATAATTTGAAATAAATAATAATTCAAACTTTCAATTTTCTTTTATTTATTAGACATTAGTATTGATAAACTAAATACGCCATTAAAGTCTGTAAAGCTAACTTATTTTCCAAGATAATGTCATTTAAATCATGTGGTATTTTTTACCCGGTAGCGAGTATTCGTGCATGTAAACACCTAGCGAGTACCGCCGGGTTAACTCCCCTCCCATACTTATTTTTGTTGGTTCTTAGTCACTCACTCGATTCGCCTTAACTAGTACAACGGAGCGAGATCAAGTTCACACAGCCGACCTACAATGACATCCATTCCCTACATTTGAATATGGCTTATTTATTAATGCCCAAGTATCCCATGTCAAGGAAAACAGGTGGTCTTTTTTTACACAAACACATGATTGCTAAGCAAAAAAAAGCCCCTCCTGCTTTTACCAAACAAAGCTGTATTGTAACTGTATATATTTTTTGTGCAACATTGATTGGCTATGAGAACTCCTGTTGCATTTTGACGTCCTAGTATTGTATACCCCATATACGTGACGTAACCAACGCGGCATTTCTGTGGTGTAGCTTTAAAAGATGATAGATTGTCTTATTGACCATAATACATTTTATAGCTATCTGTCAGAGGAAGGATCATGCATGAACGCTGCTGATACATTTTTTTTTTAATAAAAATGAATTGACAGTCTGTTGGTGTTGATTGAAATCCTTATAATAAGATCAACAAATCAGAAATGTATTAATTTATTAGCTCACAACAAAATCAAATCTGGAAACGGCGCGGCGCGGCGCCAGCGTGTCAATGGCAACGTGATTTGAAAACTTTGAATACTAGCGCAGCAGGAGTCAACAAGAGTTACCTGTGAAATTAAAACAGCAAGGGTGCATGCACACATAATACAATAACTTTGTTGTAATAAAGCGCCCTCTAGGATCATGTGAATTCTCAGCTGAGACCACGTGTTTTATTACAACGGATACTGGAAAATTAGGAAACAACCAGAGCTTTGTTTGTAAGACATGTAGTGTTTGGGGTTCGGGGTTTATTTTAGGTATTTTAAAATTACAAAAAAAAATGAACACTGTACTCTATGTCGTCCATATTAGTTCTTCCAGAAACCTTCGTTCTCTCACTCACTCAGTCCTTCACTTATGTTCCGTTCCCTTTAATTACTTCCGCATTCATTCCCACTTACATGTACAATTATTTAGGAAGTACATTTAGGTATAGGCATTGGTTATAGTTGGTTTTGCCAGTCGTGTACTTACAATAAAATTCAATATCGAAAAACCCGAATAGTTTTCAAACCAACTTTTATCCAAACTAAAGGAGACGCATACGCTTTCATACAATTTTGGGCCTGGATGTAAAAAGTTGAAATTGGTGTCAATTGATAGCTATTATATTAACAAACAATCATTGAAAATTTTGCAGATTTCGGCAATCTCAGAGCCGAGATAAAAGAGATTTAGTAAAAGTGAGGTTACGTAACAATCTGGCCGATTTTTGAAATGGGATTGTCATTTTTTACCCAACTGCCGAAGGAGGGGCCACAATTTACACAAAGATCCATGATGTCAATCAATTTCCAATCGGTAGGTCGTTCGTAGAATCCAAAATAACAAGTCCAAGTTCAACGTTTAAGCGGGGTTCTGCGTGTCCAGTATGGTAGCAAGGCAAGGGTCGTACAAGAATTAAGATCAGAAGTCCGTAGGAAAGCAGGGGTCTTAGAAAATATCAATAAAAGTATGGGAAATAGAATATATAAGAGTAATAAGTAAAGATAGATATACATAGATACGAACGAGTGTCTAGTCTATGTCATGTCATGCATGTCAAGTCAGAGTTAGCACAGGTTAAAAATACAATAATCGATTAGTAAACGTGAATTGATTTATCTTAATTATGTAGATATTTTATTAGTTTAAACTCTTAATACTTTAATTCTAACAGATTTAATTATTTTAATTGAATTAATTATCTGGTGAAAGAATTTTCGTAATCGATTGTAATTGGATCGACATTCCAATTACTTCGTAACCCTAAGTTAATTATTGGATTTCTCATTTTCCAGATTGTAAATTGAGTTGATTTTTCACATTTTGAAATAAAAAAATATAACCTTTTTTTTAAGCCATACCTCAACTTATTACAATCAGGCCCAGAAATCCCCGTCTCCTTTCAGAAGTCATTGCAAAAAGCTTGGAACTAACAAGTACCTACTTTGAAATCATTTCTTTGAGTAGTTGATAAAAATACCTGTAATAAAAACGTGTGTTGTATGTGTGTGTTGTAGTTAAGTTTAGTTACTTTAATTTCTTTGATTGTCTTGAAAGTTAAATAGTCCGCTTTAGAGCGGGATGGCTTGTTCATCATCCGCGGCGTCGTCTCGTGTTGTTAGCTACTGAATACTAGGACATCAGAAAGCGCTAGGAGTTCTTGTTGCACTCTACACACATATTCAGCATCTATTTCTGAAATAAAGAAATTTATTATTATATTATTATTATTATTTCTGTTTTTTTTTTAGTTTATGTATTATTTATTTATTTTTTTGAATTTACTATAAGAGTTACGCATAGAATTATGTTATTGTTTAGTTGTCATCTGCCGCTGTCGCGGGCGCATCTTGATTAATGTTTGTTTTGTCTTTGGTCCCTGGCCCTGACATCAAGCGCTTGAGTACGAGGCTTTTGGCTACGTTGTATATTTTATGTCTTTTTATTTTTCATTATTATTTTGTTTTTTATTTGTAACGTGCGTTTTGTTTGTGCAGAATAAACGTTTTTTCTTTCTTTCTTTTCTTTCTATATTCATGTTATATTTACTTGACGCTTCGGTGTTCCAATCTCTAAATCAGAGGATAATTTCGTGGTTTGGTGTTCTGTCTAATCAGCTTAGTAATGTTAAAAAGAGACAGTTGATCTGGTTTGCCAGCATCAGGGACGTCCAACATAAATCAGTTCTGAAATAAAACTATACTGGCGCCCAGCATGGGACAATTTAACCGGAAGAACTTCTGTAAGTACTTAATTCGACTTTGAGATTGACTTTACTCTTCTTTTCTTGGAATTATTTACCAAAACTTGATGATCTTGGCATAAGAACAACAAGAAAAAGGTAAAAAGTTGCTACTTTAAGTTCTAAGTTTAAGCAAAACCTACAACGTATTCAAAAGGCATGCAAGTTATGTATTGGATCTGCACGCAGTATACATAATCAGCCTATAATGTTCCCACTGCTTGGACAGGGGCCTCCTCTCTGTGAGAGGGAGTGGGCCGTAATCCACCATGCGGGCCCAGTGCAGGTTGTTAGATGTCACAAGTCTTGGAATTTTTGGTTCTAGGACATGCCGATTTCCTCACGAAGTTTTCTTTTACCGTTTTGCGAGCAGTAGTGAAAAAATGAAAATGAAAAAAGGTTTATTGGAATCAACAAGTTTCCGTGTTACATCAGTGGTGATTGGAGCCTCCTTTTAAGCGTATAAAGCCTGTATTAGGGGACTCCGCTCTTACATGCATTAGTAGTACTTTATAAATAATTGTTTATTTCTATTTTACCATTTTATACAAATAAAAAAAAACAAACTTAAATATATAACGTTAGTAGTGATATAATAATTTATACCAATTAAAGTCCCTGACTGCATTTGAACCTACGACCTACATACAACTCGCAAGACGCGGCCGTTACCACTGGGCCACCACTGTTCTAACTTCCCAGCAACTTTGCGACTTGCACGACAAAACACAGCCATACATTACGCAGCAACGATACATTATATTATACTAGCACCACATCTTAGTCTCATCTGCTAAGATGCTTTTGTTTGTCATTATGGCCTTTGTTCTAACTGTTATTTTTAATTTATTAATTTTAGGAAAACTTACAGCTAATACATTTTAATATCTAGTACAGTGTGTAAGCGATGGCCAATTACAAGCTTCCACTAACGATAACGATTTTGTGGTTGTATTACTTACGAGCTATATGTTTGAGCCGTTTGGGGTTGAAACACTAGGGCCTAGGGGTCCGAGTGCTGATCAAATATTTCGGGACATCGCCAAGCGGTTGGTTGACTCTTCACGTGACCAGAGGGCTGGCCTATTTTTAGCCCAAAGAACTCGCATTGCCATCCAACGCGGTAATGCTGCCAGCCTTTTGGGCACTTATCCCATTGACAGCGATGCGGACGAATTTTTTGATGACCAATGAGCTCCTGCCTTTTCCTTTAATTTTTTATTATATACTTGTATATAATATACCTATATTTCAGTGTTAGCTTGTAAATTGTAATTAATGGTTTAAGTGAGTAGATTATGTCAAAGAAACAGCAATAGGTATTTGTTGGTCCAGCCTACGGTTTTTATATTAAAAAGCCTCTAAATTCAAGCATTCTTTGCTGTTGCCATGGATACGCGAAGCGTGCATCAGCAGCAGCACCAGAACAACAGGAATTACAAGGAGTTTTTTTATAGGTTGTAGTATCCAATAATCATTGGTTTAACGTAGTAAATTATTATACAACTAGCTATTTGCACTAGGTAGATAAGTACTAAATTAAATAAGTAACTAATAATGCTAGTCTAGTAATTTAATCGCGAATGCGAATGAAACATCGATCATTGCTCGTATCTTTCTTCTTGCAATTTTTCTTGCAGGTACGGTCCAATAATTATTAATAAGATTTTCTATTGCGAGATACTTCTCGCAATAGAAAATCTCGATTTGAATGTTTGTGGTTTGGTTACCCCCAAACATTGATGTATTAAAAACCCATTTTTTGGATTTTTTATACATCAATGCCCCCAAACCACAAACATTCAAATCGAGATTTTCTGATGTACGCATGGCCACGTGTTTCAGGGCACAGAATACCAAGCTATCAGGACACGCGAGGAGGTTTTTAGTACTTTCACTTTTCCGGTATCGATAGTGAAAACTTGTGAAAAGTTTTTTCACTTCCATGAGTCATTTACAGTAGATCAATGCATGAGGACCTCTAAACTTAAAAAAAACGGAACCCTTATAAAATCACTTCGTTGTCCGTCTCTCTGTCCGTTTGTCAAGACCCTTTTTCTCGGTAACGCATAGAGTTATCAAGTTGAAATTAATATTAAATACTCAAGGCTCCAATCGCTTGAAGCAGTGAGAAAACCAAACTTCCAAATCAACGCAATCAAAAGATACGGGCATTTAAGTTCCGGAATCAAAACCTATAGGGTACTTCCCGTTGACCTAGAATCATGAAATTTGGCAAGAAGCAATGTCATGTAGCACAAGTAAAGGAACAAATTCGAAAACCGTAAATTTGTAGTTACATACCTACAAATTTGTACGGTGCTGCCTGAAGTAAAGCGCTGCCGTTGTCGAGGCAGACCTATGAAGCGCTGTTGTGACGTCTTGGATTAATTCATGATGGATTGACCATGAGGCCGAGAGGGAAGGAGGAAGACAGATGTGGATGACTACGGAAAAGACTTTTGTCCAGAAGTGGGATAATAGGAATAGGCTTTTTTAGTGAAACTTCTTAGGCAGCGATGGAAGAGAATTGAGAGTGTAAGGGTATTGAAGTTTTTTATATGGAGCCTGGCATTCCTACTGTCACGCAATTTCGTTTTGTTTTTCTTTTTTTTTTTTCAAAATGACGGCTACACGCGTAACCTATATAAATCAATAGCTGCAAACAGAAAACATAATAAAATAAGACCTAAACCCGTAGAGTGTCACGTTTCAGAGATGTTCAAATTTGATCACGTGACATCCATATTTTTTGGATTTGCTTACATATTGTTACATATATGTTTCAAATAATCACTCTGAAGGTTTAAAAATCAAAATGGCGGACAGCAGGTATTCCACGGACCTTCACAATGCGTCACATAAAGGCACATTTCTTTGCATAACAGAGAAGAAAGAAATAACTCCCTCTGACTCTCACACTAAATATCCTTTAAGAAGTTTCGCTTCTATCACGTGCACGGTGCTGCATCCGCCCGTAGGTAAAATTTGCTGCAGTCCCCGCGCTGGCTTAATCCGGCACTGCTAACATATCATCTATAAAATAGAATACTCTTTATTATGTACACCATATCCCATCATTGTAGGCTATCATAGAGAGCGGTTACCAAGTGCGTACAAAAACAACTGTCATTACTTATGAATAAAAGTAAAAAAAAATATATTTAGCTAATTATAAATAGGTATTCTGTTTTATAAGACCTTCTTTAGCTCTCTCTGCCCGTGTGAAAAATGAACAGGGACAGCTACTGGGCCACGTGTTTTATAACATTGAGTACTAGGATATCATGACTCAACTGGAGTACGCCAGTATTGAACAGACACAACTTCAGGGGTGACTTAATGGTCAAGTGCAACATACGACCTTGACCGATACAAACAAAATAACCCTGCTGCCTGCCCTGCCTGCACTGTGACACAGACAATCGTCACACCATTAGGTTTCCTTTTTTTTTTACAAACCATTTTGGTACGGAGCCCTAAACATTTAGAAATCCCTGTACAATATTCATTAATACATAGCCGATAGGATTTCCCATCGCTGGGATGAGAGTTGTTTTCAAAATACAATTTATTTATTTATTTATCCTCCTACTGAAACGCCATACAGCAATTACACCAACGAAGCAAAAACTTACTTAATGTGCTGCTTCCCATCCATCCTGTGCGCGGTGGACATCGAACGGGCGGCGATGGAACACGCACGCTCACACAGCGTCAGCTCAATAGTGCCATTACTGCATCCAAATTGCGCACAGTCTTTGCGATTTTTGAGACGCAATTAATTTTTCAAAATAAATGCATTAAAACAGTGTCACAAACTCAGGGAATAAGAGGTATTTTTGACATATTGAGACTGAAGTCAGGCTGTGAATGTTCTTAAAATTACGAGAATTGCCCCTCAGTTCATCGCCTTCAGCTTACTTGTACAAGCGTACAACAATGGATGGCAAAGTACAAATTTAATTGGGGGAAGCCCCCCAATTAAATTTGTACATACTTTGCCATCCATTGTAAAAACGGAAAATTTTGATGTGTCGTCCTAATTGACAAATGCTACTCATGCATCTCTTAGTAATTGCTAGCGCCCTAGTACGAAAACAGAGAAGTGAAGATACTGGGCATTCAGGAACTCGCAGTTTAACGTAAATAACGTCACTAACTATCAAACCCTTGCACCGTGATGCAGAGTGCAGACATGGTAATTTTTCGTGGTATATTTTTAGTAGATAATAAAGCTTCATTTTCTTATTATGATTTGATTCTTCCAATAGTCCGAGGAATAAATTTAATTTTTGAGGGTTTGTGTATGGAAAAACTCCCATACTTACGTCAATTTTGTTCCACGGATAAAAGATAATTATCTGTCGTAGTGAAAACAGCTTTAACAGGTTGAATGCCGTAATTACAGAAACAATTAAAAAGCCATTGTGCCTCGTTTGGATCCTCGTTTACGTCATACGAAGGGTTAATTAGATAGATAATGATAATGCTATGTTGTAAACATTTCTTTATGTATGTAAATGAATGGCTATGATAAACAAAAACTAAACTCCAAAATTAGTCTAATTATTATTACTACTATTACTATAGAATAGAATAGAATAGAATAATCTTTAT
Organism: Eremobia ochroleuca; assembly: GCA_949629135.1. NCBI lineage: Eukaryota > Metazoa > Arthropoda > Insecta > Lepidoptera > Noctuidae > Eremobia > Eremobia ochroleuca. Next base: position 22,104,798 of record OX451387.1, read on the forward strand.
TATGTACACCATATAAATTACAGACATAAACTATTAGGTCATCCCACTTCCAGTGTCATATTTTTTATTTCCAATATTTATGTATTGCGCAATGGTATGCAATAGTTAATACATGTGTTGTCTTGTACAATCATGTTAGTTTAATTTGGTGTGTTGTATTGTCAAGACGTGCATTGATTTAAAATGGAAGATTAAAAAAAATCTATTAATGTAGTGTAGCAATGTATATTTCTAAAGTTTTGTGCTTTACTCAACTACTCTGGAGGAGTTGCGCACGACTTACTGGTAAAGTGTGTTGGTCGTAACGCCTTAAATAAAAGAACCGTACAGCGATGGCTTGAAATGTATAAACAAGGAAGAACCACAGCTGAAGATGAGCCGCGAGCACCTCGATCATTATCATCGACTAGATTAGAAGCAAGGGACAAAATCAAGGAAGCACTTCGTCAGTCACGTAGGGTCAGTGTCAGTGATCTCTCCACTTAACTTAACATTCCTCATTCCACTATACATAGAGTACTCACGGAGGATTTATGTCTGGTCAATAAAAGTGCAGTGTGGGTGCCCCACACTCTGAACACGGATCAGAAGGAGTTTCGTTATGAAACTGCGCGTAGCCATTTATCGTGGTATCGTCGTAAGAAAAATATACTTAATAGATTCATAGGCCTTGATGAAACTTGGGTCGAATTTTATACTCCTCGTCAAAGACATCAGTCACGATGTTGGGTGGAACCAGGCATTTCAGCTGAACATTTACCACGTGCAGAGCTACATGAACGAAAAATACTACTAATAGTAGTTATGGATGTCTGATGCATTGCTTTTTGGAGAACTTATGATGAAAATACAACTATGACTGGAGAGCGATATAAGTCATTTTTATAAGAAAATATTCCTATTTGGGCAGACGAACATCATATAACGAGTCCTATAATTTTACATGATAACGCCAGACCGCACAAATCAAAAATACTTCAGAATTTAATTGAAGATAAAGGATGGATTGAAATTATTCAGCCGCCATATTCCCCGGATATGAATCCTTGTGATTTCAATTGTTTTGGCCATGTGAAGAGGAAATTGTCGGGTACTCGATACAATAGCAAAAAGGAGTTAGATATTAAACTAAAGAGCATTATTGATGAATTAAATGAAAGTGGTACTTTAAATGGTGTTCAAGATTTGCCAGCAGTCTGGGAGCAAGTGATTAATAGTGGTGGAGATTATTGATTAGTGTCACAAGGTTATATAGTATAGTAGTCAGTTTTTGTAAAATAATAATAATAAAAAAATATGACACTGGAAGTGGGATGACCTAATACTACTACTACTATTACTCTAATTGGGAGCGAGACAGAACACAAGCCAATGAATATTCTTACATTGTGTAATATTTACCTTGGGTGGGTACTTATATACATATTTATGAACGCACGATGATGCCTGCGGATAAATTAATTACATGCAAAATGACGTTTGTGTAATAAACGCAAACATCTTTTTTGTTAGTTACACACACGTTTTTTCAGTATTTGTATGCGGTAACAAATTATTCGAAGAGACGACGTTTGGACAAAAACGTTTGTGCTTATAAACAAAAAATTTATTCAGATTCACAGAATCCATAAAAGGTTAGTACAGAAAAGAAAGAAAGAAAGGAAAAACGTTTATTCTGCACAAACAAAACGCACGCTACAAATAAAACACAAAATATACAACGTGTAACGTTAAATGCGCAAAACCTCTTAAGGGGTCATTGTACTCATCATTATGAACAACTTTTACTATGGGACAAACCCGAAATCGCGAAAAAAAAATCAGCTGTTCCCTACATTTATGTTCGCATAACTCGTCAAAATGTAGGGAACAGCTGATTTTTTTTTCGCGATTTCCGGTTTGGTCCCATAGTAAAAGTTGTTCATAATGATGAGTACAATGACCCCTTAACCCTTTCGCGAGCAATACTATTTACACTTCCGATTTTGGTTTTATATATTCTAAACATTGTGAAATAACATTTGTAAACAATATCATTGGATTCCCCCCCCCCTTGCTTAGCCCCTCCCCCTTTTTTTTGGGCTACGGCAATATCTTTGCCAATGGCCGTTCGAGACTTTTTATTTGGCAAAGTAATTGCCAATGCAGATGGCGTTAGCTGACTATAGTTGCACAATATCAATAGGTATACTTCATACATTTTGGTGCAACTTTTAAAAAGTTGTTTGGCAATTATTTTGCCAATGCTCGCGGAAGGGTTAAGAGGTTTTGCGCATTTAACGTTACACGTTGTATACAGCAAAACTTAAGCAATAAGTGTTAGTACTTAAAAATGAAAGAAAAAACAGAAATAATGCTTCACTCAATAGATTTAAAAAAAAAATGTGTATCCACTAACAATTTATTCGAAAATCTAAATCCACTATTTAGATTTAGATACCCAAACGTTTAACTACTTCCTCACGATCCAAAACTGTTAACATACAAATAAAACAGGTTTTCTTTTGAAAATCACTTCCCAATTACGTACAATCAATCATTTTCACAAGACGTAGGTATTACGTTCTGATGTTGCTTAATTGCACTCACTACATATACATATCTCCAGTTTTTATTAGTGCAACGTCTAACAAACCCCTTGCTAGCTTCTGAAGTCCTAAACTGTAGCCTGAAAACACGTGGCCTCAAATTTATTAATTTTGATTGTACCTACGGTGGCCGCCCCACGAAACAGCCGGTCGATTCTGTAAAAATCCAACCGTGAAATCATAAGTAAGTGAGCACTTGTTAGTGTTAATCCCTACCATTAGGGAATGACAGAGGTCACTTCCCGCTCACTTCACCTAAGTTCTCACGGTGAGATTTTACAGAATAGCACTGCTGGTTGTCCGTCTAACCTCCGTCTAACAAAAGCTGAGTACAGTTACTGCAGCTTTAACTGGCCACGGGTAATGAAATAAGTACCACTTTGCCATAGGAGTAACAGACAGTCCGCTGTGCAGGGCCTGCATGGAGGATAACGAGACCGCGGCATATGTGCTTCCAAGCTGCCCGGTGGTCGCCACGTACAGTGCAAAGTACTTCGGTAACGCAGGTACCCTACGTGAGACGGTCAGTAACATCAAGGTATTGCTGGCTTTGCTTGAGGAGCTGCGGTGGATCGAACAATCAACCTTCCGAACCGTACGCAAAATACACGAATTGACGTGGAGTTGCGGACACCAGCCCGTATTACCCATTGTAGCTACGATATTGATACGTACGATTTTCTGTAAAATGTTATAGGTAATAGAGCCTAGTTTGCGAAAATATAACGTAGAGGAGCTTGCAGAGATGTTTTGAATTAGATAATTTGGTATATAAACAAAATCATAACAACCCTTTTATTTGATTATCATGTTTAGTCAGTGTTGTTTAAAAGTTTTTATTTAATTCAGATTGTCGCAGACATTTTATTTTCCTCTGGCTTTGTCAGGTAATCAGGTTCTATATACATATTTAATTCACTGGAAAAATACTGACAGGTTCCTGGAGTAACTTTGTATTTAATAAAATAACAAAGACACTCCGAGAGTTCCGAGACATTCTACCTGACTGGAATGCAGCTTACTAATGATCATTTTTGGTGTCACGGCGCTTTGTCTTCTTGGGGCTCAATTCAGAAATCAGCCCTTTTATTTATACATAAACATAACTCACGCCTTCTGTCAACGGAGGCAGGCAGAAAGTACAGAGCACCAACTGCCACGATCCTTACTTACTCCTTTTGCTTCGTTTACATTTATACATCTGGTCATGCACGCACGCCGGTTGCCAGTACTATGCCCCTGACCTTGCTGGAGAACATCACCAGTAAGGTCGTTGTATGTCCCTTCAAATGCTTTTCTTCCCTTTGTATGTGCCTTTTTGTTTCTTACTGATATTTTCTACCTTTTGACGGACACCCCGCCTGTGTGCGTCGACTACACACCCATTCGACGGTGTGTGGTCTAACCTTTCAGTAAGGGTATGTGTGCGTGCAATTTTATCAATATAACCTACAGGTTACTCCTGGTGCCCTAGTATCCAATGTTATGAAACACGTGGTCTAGCGCGGTGTGCAGGGTGCACCGCCGCCGTTGACCTTGAGAGGTCGAGGATTTTATTTTCAACGTGATATTGAATCATTGATGATTTGAAGTTTGTCACTCAAATGTTTTGACACGAACACTTAGATTTCATTTACCTATGCATTTTTTTTTCTGGGTTATTTATTTTGTTGTTTCTTATTGGGTTCAGGATTCACCTTAAATAGCGCAACGGAGCGAGATCAAGTTCAAACAACCGACCTAAAATAACATCCATTACGTATGAATAAGGTTTATTTATTTTATTTTTTTATTTGTTTAATTCCAAAGTATCCCATTTCAAGGAAACAGGTGGTCTTTTTTTACACAAAGCCAAACACATGCTCCAAAGCAAAAAGTTCCTACTTTTGCCAAACAAACCTGTAACTTTATACCATTAGGGGTGTTTGTTTTACAACCCTGTATTATTTTTGTGCATCATAAATACCGGCTATGAGAACTCCTGTTGTTTTCTGACGTCCTGGTATTGTATACCCCATACACGTGACGTAACTATCGCTGCATTTCTATTTATGTATGTGTGTGGTGAACATGATTATCATAATTATAAAACTAACTATCTAAGAGAGATCATGTTTTAAAGGCACGAAAGCTGCTGATTTACTTAATCGTTAAATAAAAATTATTTGACACTGGGTTTTAATAGAAGTCCTTATAGTAAGATATACAAATCAGCAATTATTAATAACTAGCGACCCGCCCCGGCTTCGCACGGGTGCAATGGAGAAAAACTGATAATTTTTTTCGTAAAAAGTATAGGATAAAAATGGTTATTGTGGGTTATCCCTAAGAGATAGACATATACCATCGCGGACTTTTTTGTAGACCTTTTTAAGGTGTACAATACTGTAGTACATTATTTTGATCTATCTCGACGGGTTCAGCCAGCGTTTACAATGTAAGCTCAAAAAAATGTGTTTATTTACGACATCACATTAGAAACCTCTAAAATTATCAGTGTTTCTCTACTATATTATGCATGGATTATACATATAAACCTTCCTCTTGAATCACTCTATCTATTAAAAAAACCGCATCAAAATCCGTTGCGTAGTTTTAAAGATCTAAGCATATATAGGGACAGACAGACAGGGAAGCGACTTTGTTTTATACTATGTAGTGATTTAGCCCAAAACGCGCGGCCCGGCGGCGGCGCGGCATGTCAAAGGCAACGTGATTTTATACATTGTATACTAGCGCAGCAGGAATCAACAAGAGCTATCTGTGAAATTAAAATAGGGGTGCATGCACACATGGTAGAATAACTTTGTTGTACTAGAGCGACCTCTATATTTTGCATGAGAATGAAGCGCTGAGCTCAGACCACGTTTTTCGTTACATTAGATACTGGGAACTCAGGAAAGAACCAGAGCTGTGTCTGTAATAAATGTAAAATTATTTTGGCAGTGGCCTGTCGGTACTTGTACTCGTAGTACATAAATATTGGTATAGCCATTGGTTATAATGTAATTTTATTCATTTGTTTAAGTCAGACAGTGATCCATATTTATGTTAGTATATAATATTAAGGAAAAGTATTAAAAAAATAATTAATTACTTAAAAGTTATTTTAGTAACCAAAGATAAAATACATGCTACAATAACATTATTATAACTAAATTAAATACCTGAGGAACATAAAATCGAATCTATACAAATAAATAAAATTGAAGTCTCTGTTTGTAATGTCAAAATAACAGCTTTTCACTAAATGCATATACGGTACATAAATAGCAAAAATGTTTTTTTTTTTTAATTTTTGTCGTTCTGTCGACTGATTTTGACGGGACTTTCACTGGTAAATAGCAGATATTATAAAAAGTTCTTTCTTTCTTTCTTTTTAAAAAAAACGTTGCCCCACACTAGGAATTTCTCCTGTATCGTGGGTGCGTTTACAAACATTTAAACTCACATACACAAACAGCCAGACCCGGAACAACTACTTGTAGGTCATACAAATATATTTTGTTCCGTGCGGGAATCGAACCTGCGACACGCAGCGCAGCAGTTAATCGCCCAACCGTGCCGTAAGAGGCATCGATGGCGTCTCTTATCCTGCATAGTTTAGAGCACAAATGAACCTTTGTTAGATTCAGATGTATACGTATTTTTACAAGCTTTTATTTAACTTACACTGTTCGTATGTATATAAGTATGTTTGTAAGATGTCCGTCAAAATTTTCAAAATATTTTTCGACCATTCTTTGGTATCCGATTGAGGTGAAATTTTGGATACACCTTTAGTTCTGGTGATAATACAATGTGCAATACTCAATATTGTAATAATTTGAATATGGCCGCCGCTCCAAGATGGCGGATTACATATTTTTTCTCAACCAATATCAAAATAATGTCGATGATGTAAAAAAAGCTTGAGGCACTGATGTACGGTATCCGTTAAACAGGTGTACCTACTACACAATATCAGTGCCTCAAGCGTTTAAAAGTTATATATATTTTAAAATGTCAATTAAAGCTTTTTTTTTAAAGAAAAAGGCAAGAGCAATTTTTTTTTTTCTTTTTAATTGCTCGTAAAATCTCCCGTATTAGGAAAGGTTATTTACACTGAAATTATTCTCTTTACTTCCACAACACACCACAAAAATTTCACATCTCAATTCCATGGAATCTACAACTCGCCAGTTCCTATCGGGACTACAGAGTTTAAATTGCTATTTTAATGAATATTATGGAAGGTAGTAAGTATCTGATAAATAAATATATGAACTAAACTGGAGTTCTTTTTCAAAAATCAAATGTCCACTAGCGTCGATTTTGGGCCCCATTGTGGCGGCTAGAAAAGTCACCAAACAAATAAAAATAGATGAACTAATTTGTCAATTTGATACGTGATGTTTTTTTTTTATGTTAAACACTTAAACCCTACTAATAATATTATAAGCGCGAAAGTTAGTGAGAATGGATGGGATGTTTGTTACTATTTGTTTTTTCTTTAAATTTGTCACACTGATAGTTTATAACCAGGATTAACACATAGGATACTTTTTATCTTACGCGGGTGAAACTGCGGGGCGCTGCTAGTATAAAATAAGAAAAAGATTTGCAACTAAAAACGTTTTTATTCTCTGGCTCTATCATATCGGTGTCAAGAATCAACAGACGGCTCCCAGGCCACGTGTTTGAAAACATCGAGTACTAGCATATCATGATTCAACTGGAGTATGCCAGTATTGAACAGACACAACTTTGGCAGCGAGTCAGGATGGCCGAGTGCAACAGACAACCTTGAACTATATACAATCAAAATAACCCCTGAGAGACAGACGCATCATAATGATTACTTTTATGTGTACCATTTTGTTACGGAGTCCTAAAAAACTAGAAACCCTTATACAAAATTCTATAATATAATTTTAATATGCACTGGGAAGAGAGCCGTTTAAGGAAAAGAAAAACGCGGTCAAGTGCGAGTCGGACTCGCCCACGAAGAGTTCCTTGCAACCGTACAGTATTTAACACTTCATATTTTTTCGTTTCTTGTATAGGGATTAGAGACCGCCATAATTTTTAACTTATTTTATTGTTTATTATTTGTTGTTATACCGGCCATAGTAATTACACACTCAGTGAACTTTTCAAGTGTCTACCTATTACGGCTCAAAACATTATAACACTTGCCCGACCCGGGAATCGAACCCAGGACCTTACGCTCAGTACTGCTGAGCGTAAGGTCCTGGGTTTGATTCCCGACGCTTTCAACCACTAGAACAAAGATGCAGTAATTGGAAAAATCAGCCCTTAAAACATCTAATTATAATGCTATGATATAAATATAGATCAATTAAACAGAAAAGTAGGCGCAAAGCATTCGCTATTATAAAAAAAAATCCTTTTAATGACTGAAAACATATACCCGTCTTGATGAAGTGAATTTTTGTTGTCTAATTAAATGTCACCGTGTAAGTTGCAACCCACCCCTGTATATTCTATAAAATGCTAGCGCAACTCCTGTTGAATCCTGATGCCCTAGTACTCAATATATAAAAACACGTGGCCTCAGTGACGCCAAGCGCAGACGGTCGGAATTAATTGTATGCAAGGTCGCACATTTATTATAGTCCTTGCTGTGCTTTGTGATTATAGCATCTAAAGAGCTATTTGAAATAATTTTATGGTACGAGTAGGTACAGTAGCAAGTTTTTAAAAATTAATTTTTATTCGAGGAATTATTTTGAATTTTTGACAGTTCTTCCATGCAAAATCTGGCAAACGTCAATTTAATTCCACGAATTTTATCTGTAATGGAAAAATTAGTCCTTAGTCCCATAAAAGCAACAAATTATAAAGTTCATGATTATTGTGTGTCACGCACATACCCACGTGACCCACGCGCATACACACGTGGCCCACACGCGTACACACGTGACCCATGCGAATACACACGTGACCCACACGCGTACACACGTGACGAACGCGCATGCAAACGTGACCCACACGCATACACACGTGACACACACGTGACCCGTACGCAAACACACGTGACCCACACGCATACACACGTGACACACACGTGATCCGCACGCAAGCACACGTGACCCACACCCAAACACACGAGACACACATTCATGAACACGAACACACACGCACATACACGTGGCACACACACACTAATATACATACGTGACACACACGCACATACACGTGACACACACACAGACACGTGACACAAACCCAAACATACGTGACCCACGCGCATACACACGTGACACACAGGTGACACACATGTGACGCTCACGCTCACACACATGACTGACATTCATCAACACGTGACACACACGCTCATACCCGTGACACGTGACACATGCGCATACCCGTGACACACGTGACACACACTAATAAACACGTGACGCACGTGCGAACACACGTGACACACACGTGACCGACACCCACATACACGTGACTTACATGCATACACACGTGACGCACGTGCACAAACACGTGACGCACACGTGACCGACACCTATACACACGTGACTCACGCGCATACCCACGTGACCAACACGTGAACACAAGTGAAACACGGGCATACACACGTGACCCACACGCATACACACGTGACCCACATGCATACACACGTGACCCACACGTGACACACGTGCAAACACACGTGACACACACGTGACCGAAACTCACACACTTGTGATTCACATGCATACACACGTGACGCATGTGTAAAAACACGTGAGGTACGTGCTGACACACGTGACATACACGTGACCGACACCTATACACACGTGACTCACGTGCATAATCACGTGACCCACACGCATATACACGTGACACACACTAATGCACACGTGACACACGTGCAAACACTCGTGACACACACGTGACCGACACCTATACACGGTGTAATTGACAGGTTGGCAAAAACTGAAACAGTAGCTTCAGACCATGATTTATGACTGAAAAACGTTGGAATTTTCTTCAGGAAAATTGTCGAATTTTCCGACCGTTTTTCAACTAGATTTGTGTTCTATTCATTTGTTACAACAAAATCCAGCCCTAAAAACATAATTTTAGTGAAAAAAAGCAAAAAACTTAAACTCGGCAATGTAAATAATAATGATTTAAAAAGAAAATTCATACATACCGCGCGGAATCAGCTGTTAGCTCTAAAAGTTTACTGGCCTCCGACAGTACCTACGACAGACAGAGAAAGCATACCGCTCGCTCGCTCGCTCCCTTTGTGTGCTGCGCGCCGGCGCCTTTGCTTACGCGCCGAAACTGCTAGGGTTGTACCACGTATGGAATTTAATACTTGTCATTTTATTTTTATTTATGTAAAATGCTTTATTAATAATTAAATACTCAGGAGTATGATTACTTATTTATTCTTTCTTAATTCCGAAAACCTTATTTTAAATCGTTAACCTTTCGAGTATCGTAATAAGAGACAATAGAAAGACAACAGGTGTGAGGACGCCGGCGTCCTCGCGGTGCTTAACAGTTTGATCTACAGTATCAATTACGAAGCCACCCGAACTGTACACACGCGTTGCATTACAGTAATGTAAATTGGTTTAGATAAGTGGGACATAAAACATAAAAACATCGCGTCAATATTGCCAGATTCACATTCCTTACCCTGTCAATCCCGGAGCGAAAGCTGGCGTTCAAAAAGGTTTGCTTATTTTCGTTATTTACAGACTATTTATAAGAAAAACTTCTTGTTTACGTTCTTGAACAAAGACCCTATAAAAAAAAAAACGCTTATTTTATAATCTATGCGAATGCCGGCGTTTGCTTAGTGTTTAGAAAATGGCGCAAAATCGCGCGCGTGCCGCTTGGGGATTGACAGGTACTAGGTTTAAACTTAGAAGCAGAACCATGAGTAGAAGTAACAAGAGATAGCGGTTAATAACAATCTTTATCATACGATTACGATACGATTCTTTTTCAATACCTAGTTCTACATCTTTATCTCAATGGCAGGCCGAACACGGTAACTACTGTGCCATGGGCTCCTCGACTAACGTATCTAGTAATATTACCGAAATAAAATGTTTCATTTCATATCATGTGGGCAGCCCTATGCTACACGTGTCACAAACACTCTCAAAGGTTTGCCGACAAACGAAACCGTCAGCACTCACTCAGCCGTTAGTTCAGTTTGCCGCGATTGCTGGTGCGTTCTGGACGTCTATTTCGTTTTCTTTTAACTGTCGGGAGTTCGGGACTGTGTTGTGCGTTGAGTTGAGTTGTGTGTTTTTGTGTTGTGTGGTATCATCATGAATCGGCGTAATGAAACGTTTAGTGCTCGCGAATATGGCCAGATGTTAATGTGCTTGGGTGAAGCTAGAGGAAACGCGTCGTTGGCATTAAGGCTCTATGTTCAAAGTCACCCAAATGAACGACATCCAGCTAATAGTCGTACTATCACACGGGCATATCAACGTGTTTTAGAAAATTTACCTATTGTGCCGCGGCAGGAAGGTGCTGGAAGGACAATCAGTGCTCGTTCTGAGCAGGCGATTTTAGATGTTGTCCGTCGAAATCCGCGTTTGGGAACCCGTACTGCTGCAAAACTTGTAAGGCGTAATAACGGACCCCGGGTTTCACATTGGGCTGTGCACAAAGTCCTTCGAAAGGACAAGCAACGTCCATATCGGATCCATAAAGTGCAGGCTCTGGTACCTGGCGACTCAACCCGCAGACTAGCGTACTGCAGATGGCTGATACGTCGGCAGCAGCTAAATCGCCAATTCGTTTCACGGGTGATTTGGACCGATGAATCGACGTTTACACGAAACGGTATGTGGAACCGGCGGAATGCTCACATTTGGGCACGCCACAACCCGTACGCAATGCAGCAGACGGGTCATCAGACGCGGTGGTCACTGAATGTGTGGGCTGGCGTATATCATAACCGTATTTTGGGTCCCGTGTTTTTGCCAACTAGAATGGACGGCCGGCGTTATTGCGAATTTCTACAGCAGGATTTTGAAGCCATGATGGACACTCTGCGGGCTGAGCTAGATCAAGAGCGGGATCGTATGGAGAACGAACCCTTAGCTCAACTACCTACCATCTGGTTTCAGCACGACGGCGCCCCGCCGCATGTGGTACTCCCAGTCCGACAGCACCTGGACCGTACTTTTCCAAACCGATGGATTGGGAGATTCGGGCCACATGCATGGCCACCTCGCTCGCCTGACCTAACCCCATTGGACTTTTTCCTGTGGGGTTATATCAAAGAACGGGTGTATGTGACGGAGTGTGATACCGCGGCCGAAATGGAGCAGCGCATAAGAGACGCTTTCGCATCGTTAAACCAAAAAATCAATGAGGATGTGACAATGATGCCTCGTCTCCATGCCGAAACCCTGCGTCGAGCACAACTGTGCGTGCAGCTCGGAGGCAACCACTTCGAGCCATGCCTTATACGACCCGAGAGACTTTAATTTAGGTAAGTGACTAATATTTTAATTTTAGATAGGTATTGAATTTGTGTTTAAATTTTTTGATAGGTGTGTTTGTGTGTGTATTGTATTATGTATTTATTCCAAACGTCCCGAAGTACCTATTAGTATGAATGAACAACGCGCGGACATTGCAATACGCGCGCAATATAGGGTCGCGCGCGTATCGCAATGTTCGTTATACATTGCGTAGCCGAAATAAAATTGAAAATTGAAAAACGTTCACCTATCATTTCCGGGAAAATATTTCACTATCAAAATGTTAACAATACCAGTCTGAATTCATACTTTTCGTTTTTGCCAACCTGTCAATTACACGGTGTATATACATGACCCACAACCATACACACGTGACTCACATGCATAGACACGTGACACACGTGCAAATACACGTGACGTACGTTTAAACATAAGTGACGCACGTGCAAACTCAAGTGACGCACGTGCAAAGACTCGTGACACACACGTGTGCGACCCCTATACACAAGTGACTCACGTGCATACACACGTGACCCGCACGCGTACACAAGTGACACACACGTGACGCGCACGCCCACACCCGTGACCGACATTCGTTAACACGTGACACACGCTCATACCCGTGACTCATGTGACACATGCGCATACCCGTGACACACGTGACACACACTAATACACACGTGACGCACGTGCGAACACAAGTGACACACACGTGACCGACACCCACATACACGTCACTCACATGCATACACACGTGACGCGCGTGCACAAACACGTGACGCACGTGTGACACACGTGACGCACACGTGACCGACACCTATACACTCGTGACTCACGCGCATACCCACGTGACCAACACGTGAACTCAAGTGAAACACGCGCATACACACGTGATCCACACGCATACACACGTGACCCACATGCATACACACGTGACCCACACGTGACGCACGTGCAACACACGTGACTCACACGTGACCGAAACCCACACACTTGTGACTCACATGCATACACACGTGACGCATGTGTAAAAACACATGACGCACGTGCTGACACACGTGACATACACGTGATCGACACTTATACACACGTGACTCACGTGCATAATCACGTGACTCACATGCATATACACGTGGTACACGTGACACACACTAATGCACACGTGACGCACATGCAAACACACGTGACACACACGTGACCTACACCTATATATACGTGACCCACAACCACACACACGTGACTCACGTGCAAATACACGTGACGAACGTGGAAACATAAGTGACGCACGTGCAAACACAAGTGACGCACGTGCAAAGACTCGTGACACACACGTGTGCGACCCCTATACACACGTGACTCACGTGCATACACACGTGACACATACGTGACCAACAACCACACACACGTGACTCACATGCACACACACGTAGCGCACGTGAAAAAACACGTAACAGACGTGCAAACACACGTGACAGGCACATGCCCGACACCTATGCACACGTGACTCACGCGCATACACACGTGACACATACGCGTACACACGTGACCCACGTGCATACACACATGCAACACACGTGACACTCGCTCACAGGTACACTCACACACTCGCGCACTCGCTCACTCGCTCGCACACTCGCTCACTCGCACACTCGTACATTCGCACACCCGTACACTCGCACACTCACTCACTCACTCACTCGCACACTCGTACAATCGCTCACACGCTCACTCGCACACTAGCACACTCGCACACTCGTACATTCGCTCACACGCACACTCGTAAACTCGCACACTCACTCACTCGCTCACTAGTATACTCTTACACTCGCTCACTCATACACTCGCTCACACGCACACTCGCACACTTGCAACTTCGCTCGCTCGTACACTCGCACACTCGCGAGTGAGCGAGTTAGTGAGTGTAAGTGTGAGTGAGTGGGTGAGTGTGCGAGTGAGCGAGTGAGTGAGTGTGCGAGTGTGCGAGTGAGCGAGTGTGCGAGTGAGTGAGTGAGCGTGTGTAAGAGTATACTAGTGAGCGAGTGAGTGAGTGTGCGAGCGTACGAGTGTGCGTGTGAGCGACTGTACGAGTGTGCGAGTGTGCGAGTGAGCGAGTGAGTGAGTGTGCGAGTGAGCTAGTGATCAAGTGAGCGAGTGTGCGAGTGTAAGAGTTTGCGAGTGAGCGAGTGAGCGAGTGTGCGAGTGTAAGAGTTTGCAAGTGAGCGGGTGTGCGAGTGTGCGAGTGTACGAGTGTGTGAGTGAGTGAGTGTGCGAGTGTGCGAGTGAGCTAGTGTGCGAGTGAGCGAGTGTGCGAGTGTGCGAGTGAGCGAGTGTGCGAGTGAGCTAGTGAGCGAGTGTGCGAGTGTGCGAGTGTAAGAGTTTGCAAGTGAGCGAGTCTGCGAGTGTGCGTGTGAGCGTGTGAGCGAGTGTACGATAGTACGAGCGAGCGAGTGAGCGAGTGTGCGAGTATGCGAATGAGCTAGTTTTGGAGTATACGAGTGTGCGAGTAAGCGAGTGTGCTAGTGAGCGTGTTAACGAGTGTACGAGTGTGCGAGTGAGCTAGTGTGCGAGTGAGCGAGTTAGTGAGAGTACGAGTGAGCGAGTGTGCGAGTGTACGATTGAGCGAGTTTGTGAGTGTGCGAGTGAGCTAGTGATCGAGTGAGCGAGTGTGCGAGTGTGCGAGTGAGCGAGTGTGCGAGTGAGCGAGCGTGCAAGTGTGCGAGTATATAAATGTGCGAGTTAATGAGTGTGCGAGTGAGCGAGTGTGCAAGTGTGCGAGTATATAAATGTGTGAGTTAATGAGTGTGCGAGTAAGCGAGTGTGCGAGTGAGCAAGTGTACGAGTGTGCGAGTGTGCTAGTGTGCGAGTGAGCGTGTGAGCGATTGTACGAGTGTGCGAGTGAGCGAGTGAATGAGTGTGCGAGTGTACGAGTGTGCGAGTGTGTGAGTGTACGAGTGTGCGAGTGAGCGAGTGAGTGAGTGTGTGAGTGTACGAGTGTGCGAGTGAGCTATTGATCGAGTGAGCGAGTGTGCGAGTGAGCGAGTGTGCGTGTGTGCGAGTGTAAGAGTTTGCAAGTGAGCGTGTGAGCGAGTGTAAGAATGTGCGAGTGAGCGAGTGTGCGAGTATGCGAATGAGCGAGTGAACGAGTGTGCGAGTATGCGAATGAGCGAGTGTGGGAGTATACGAGTGTGCGAGTGGACGAGTGTGCGAGTGAGTGGGTGTGCAAGTATGCGAGTGGGCGAGTATGCGATTGAGCGAGTGTGTGAGTGTACGTGTGAGCGAGTGTAAGAATGTGCGAGTGAGCGAGTGTGCGAGTGTGCGAGTGAGCCTGTGAGCGATTGTACGAGTGAGCGAGTGAACGAGTGTGCAAATGAGCGAGTGTGCGGGTGTACGAGCGAGCGTAGTTGCAAGTGTGCGAGTGTGCGTGTGAGCGAGTGTGTGAGTGTGCGAGTTAGCGAGTGTGCGAGTGAGCGAGTGTGCAAGTTTGCGAGTATATAAATTTGCGAGTGTAAGAGTTTGCAAGTGAGCGAGTGTGCGAGTGTGTGTGTACTTGTGAGCGAGTGTAAGAATGTGCGAGTGAGTGAGTGAGCGAGTGTGCGAGTGTACGAGTGAGCGAGTTTGTGAGTGTGCGAGTGAGCTAGTGATCGAGTGAGCGAGTGTGCGAGTGTGCGTGTGAGCGAGTGTGCGAGTGAGCGAGTGTGCAAGTGTGCGAGTATATAAATGTGCGAGTTAATGAGTGTGCGAGTGAGCGAGTGTGCAAGTGTGCGAGTATATAAATGTGTGAGTTAAGGAGTGTGCGAGTGAGCGAGTGTGCGAGTGAGCGAGTGTACGAGTGTGCTAGTGTGCGAGTGAGCGTGTGAGCGATTGTACGAGTGTGCGAGTGAGCGTGTGAGCGAGTGTGCGAGTGAGCGAGTGTGCAAGTGTGCGAGTATATAAATGTGCGAGTTAATGAGTGTGCGAGTGAGCGAGTGTGCAAGTGTGCGAGTATATAAATGTGTGAGTTAAGGAGTGTGCGAGTGAGCGAGTGTACGAGTGTGCTAGTGTGCGAGTGAGCGTGTGAGCGATTGTACGAGTGTGCGAGTGAGCGAGTGAATGAGTGTGCGAGTGTACGAGTGTGCGAGTGAGTGAGTGTGTGAGTGTGCAAGTGTGCGAGTATATAAATGTGCGAGTGTAAGAGTTTGCAAGTGAGCGAGTGTGTGATGTACTTGTGAGCGAGTGTAAGAATGTGCGAGTGAGTGAGTGAGCGAGTGTGCGAGTGTACGACTGAGCGAGTTTGTGAGTGTGCGAGTGAGCTAGTGATCGAGTGAGCGAGTGTGCGAGTGTGCGTGTGAGCGAGTGTGCGAGTAAGGGAGTGTGCAAGTGTGCGAGTATATAAATGTGCGAGTTAATGAGTGTGCGAGTGAGCGCGTGTGCAAGTGTGCGAGTATATAAATGTGTGAGTTAAGGAGTGTGCGAGTGCGCGAGTGTGCGAGAGAGCGAGTGTACGAGTGTGCGAGTGTGCTAGTGTGCGAGTGAGCGTGTGAGCGATTGTACGAGTGTGCGATTGAACGAGTGAATGAGTGTGCGAGTGTACGAGTGTGCGAGTGAGTGAGTGTGTGAGTGTACGAGTGTGCGAGTGAGCTAGTGTGCGAGTGAGCGAGTGAGCGAGTG